>MJHO01000020.1:2278238-2297548 GCA_002076135.1 Xerophyta viscosa
CAACAAGTGTTGCTAACACTAGCCGCATTGAACACTAAATGGCCGTTTGGAACCTTTTGAGTTTTATACCGGGGAATTTTTTGAAAAAGTTGAAAAGGCGGGGGTTGACTTGTACGAGTTTGAAAAGTAAACTTTTTTCTTGACGTTATTAACAAAATATTACTAGCTGTGTGGATGTGAGATCTTGAGAAATCTATTTATATGTTTTTTCATAACTTTGCGACTATCAAGAAAATGTGCCGCATGCAGAGATTGCTATTTATAGAGGAAAAAAATGATAACCTTTAAAGAAAAAAAAAAGCTTAATGTTGTTGCAACAACAACGGCTCTAATAGTCGTTGTAACCAGCACTATAAAAAAAGGTCGTGCGCCAACCATCTGCTGGCCAAGTTGGCCTGCACAATCTTGCTTGTGCCAATTTGTGGCTCGGCCAAGGCTGCCTCAGTCTTGGCCTGAACTATTTATGTGGGCCACTAGCCGAGCCACAATCTTGGCCGCATGCCACTAGCTTTTTTTTTGACATCACTAATTTTGAGGGGCCATTCATCATTAGTTGGTCTGGCCGGTCTGTTAGAAGAGGGTTGGGGTGGACAGATCACTCTACGTGGAATTTTTCTAATTGGTCTTATCTAGGCCACGCGGTCCATCCCATATCAATTAAGTTAATTAATTTATATGACACTTTTGTACAAACTGTCATAGAAATCGGTTCATTTAGTATAACTAGTATAACAAATAAATTCAAAGATGGTAATAGCTCATATTTCACTAATCAAGAGTTTCAACCTTCCTCTTTAAACTAGTTTTTCTTTGTCGCACGTTGCATGAGCATTGCCTATGGACTTAAAATTGATTGTGGTATTTAAAATAAAATAAAAGCCTAAATGGTTACAAATTGTGTATAAATGGATTGTGAAAAATTCAAGTTTAAAGAACAAAATTGTTGAAACAACCGTTAAGACAATGATGGTTAAAAACAAAAAAGTTTACGTAACAGTTGAGACGCAATAAAGAAGAAGTAAGAAAAACTTACGTAACTATTAAGGCAAACAAAAAAGAAAAACAAAATTTTGAACATTTGATATGGATGCTGACTTAGAATGGATCATGTTGTTCAGATACAACACAATAAACCTATGGTTATCGAATGTGTATTAAAAATTGATTTCATATAAATGTTGAGGTAAAATAAATAAATAAATAAAATACCCAAAAAGAGATTGAGTTAATGTATTTATTACAGCAAATAATATAAAATAAGTAAATAAGGGTTAATTTTATTTAAAAGTTTAGCTAAAAATAGTGAAGAAAAAGAGTCGGATAATTGGCAAAAAAAAAAAGGCCAACAAACATTCCAACAATACTTCTAAGAGATAAGTACTTTGTTTTTTCTTGCCCGTGAAGGGCTGTCCTATCAGCCGGCCTTCACGGGCTTTTTTTTTTGGCCCGTGAAGGGCCCATCAGCCCTTCACGGGCGTGTTGTTTTTCTTAGCCTTTTTTTTTGAGCCCTTTGCGGACGTGTTGTTTTTTTTAGCCTTTGTTTTGATAAATAAGTGCCCGTGAAGGGCACAATGTGACAGCCGTTCATGGGCCCAAAAAAAGACTTTAGCGTGTATGTATATGTATAGTATTTGTAATGTCCTATAAAAACGGCCTCGAAGGCTTTAGTTAATTTTCAAAAAAATAAAATTGTATTTGAGGCACGGTACGGTCGACAAGTCTCGAGTTTGGAACTTACCGAAACTCAGCACAAAACGGCATTTAAAACCTTGGTTTCAACACAAAACTTGTAAATTTTCATGAGATATGTACAATTTTAATATTAAAATTTTTTTGCAAAAATTCTTTTAAATAGATATTTTCGAGCGAAGTCTTAATGGGTTCAAACAACAAAATTTTAGAAAATTTGGGGTAAAATTGGAAAAAGTTCAACGAGAAAATGTTCAAATAGGTTTTTTTTTTTTTTCAATTTGCCTCTCAATGGCTTTTTTTTTTTTATTTTAAACTTGTATATTACGGTATACGTGAGTAGGTTTGAACAGGAACGCTTTATAGTTTTTAGAATGAATGAGAATCTCCTGTGTTTCTGTGGAGGGGCTTATGAAATGCTGTTTAGCAAATTGAATTTTCTACTGTAACATGCTGCTATTTTGTTACTAAACATCTGCATAACATGTCATTGTTGATAATACTGTACAGTAGTAACTTGTAATGCACAGTACCTTCAGTATAGTAGTATTCCAACAGATTCCCCAGAAATGGATAAATTATTACTTGTAGTTTAAGTTCATGAGCTGCGTGAGTTCAATCCTATATGGATAGTTAAGAGTTGTAAAAAATTAATATGTTTCTTTCTCTTTTAACAAGAACGCTCCATGGTGTCCTTATTGTTGCAATATACGTAGCCTGACAGTCTTACTGTTGTTGGTCTTTTTGCATTGCTCCATCAGCATGGACTATGATCAACTTTAAGCATTGGGACCTAGCAGACGTCACATGTATATTGTAAGTATTTTAAGTTAGTTATTTGCCAAGGAACCCGTATTACTTATGCACATCTCTATAGACTATTTTCAACATTTTTCATTAGAAGTGTACGAGGAATGGCACTCAAACTGAAACTATCAGTTTTCAAGAGTCTTTTCTGAGAAAGCCTGAGGGGGTGCAAAAACACTCACCATAAAGCTTCATTGGTTAAGAGCATGAAGAAGCAAGTTTTCAACACCCATCATTGTTTTAGAGAAAGAAGTAGCAGGAGAAGCTTTAGCATCTCATGTCACATTATTGTTTTTATTATCGTTAGAACGAGTGTAGTTGCTGCTGCTGCTTTTCATACAACTATAATGCTGAAGCGGGATATTTCATCTTTGGATTACACATTCACACCTGAGATCCCTAGACCATTTATTATGTTTTTTTTTTTTTGAAATGTTGGATGAGCTAGGAAGCCTGAATGCCTAATCTTGATTTGAGTGCAACGCTTTTTTTTCCCTCTGTGGCATGACTAACCCTTGCTCATCAAACTGGACTGGTTATTTATTCTGTACTTCCATATCTCAATGTTTTCAAATAGGTGATAATCAATCAAGTAACAATGTAGTTTATAGAAGGAAATTTGGAACCAGTGGATAACTGACTATCTGTGTGGTACCGATACATGTAGTTTTCCTATTTCCTGTTCTTATATTCTAAATAAATATCTACATATATTTTTGAAAAAAAATCAACAAAAAAGTTGAGATTTTGATAAGATCTATAACTTTTATGTTGAATTTTTTTTTTTTTTTTTTTTTTTCTAAATATACTTCAAATATAGGTGTTATGGGGCTCCAAAATCTTAAAGTTTTAAGTGATTTTAGAAAAAAAAATTTAATTCGTTAAAATTATTGAGTCCCAGAACACCTATTTGGAATCATTTTTGGAAAATAATTTAACATAAAATTATTAATCTCATTAAAATCTAAAACTTTTATATTAATTTTTTTAAAAAAAAATATAAAAACATAAAAACTTAAAATAGAGAGAAAATTTCTGTCCCATAAAACAACATGTTTAGCATTTCCGAATCCGACGGCGGTGATTGCTTTGCATTTCTCTGGATCTACAGAGGTCTATAAATAGCCCGCAAAAGCCCATCTGAATTTCCCACTTCCGCCACCACCACCACCATTTCGTTTCTAAAGAAACCTTCTCTCTATAGCAGTGTTTGTCGCTCTCATGGCGATGGTTAAGTGCATCAAGGCCCGTCAGATCTTTGACAGCTGTGGCAACGTTACCGTTGAGGTTTCTGTCGATCTCCTTTTGTTTTGCAATCTCTCTGATTTTAGCTAGAACTGAGATCAATGATAATTTGTTCTGTGAAATTTGTTAAGAATTCTTGTTTGGTGAAGTTTGAGTCGCATATCCATCTAATGATGGTTGATCAAGATTTGGTGTTTCCGATCAGTCGTACGCGATTTGATATATTGATTATCTGTTTCAGAAGCTGTACGGGTCCATTTGTTGGGATATGTAGAGATGCTGTGGAAAATACTAATGATGGTTGATCAAGATTTGGTGTTTCCGATCAGTCGTACGTGATTTGATATGTTGATAATCTGTTTAGAATTTGCTTCGTATGTACAAATCCATTTGTTGGGACATGTAGAGATGTTCTATTAAAAATATTATTTCAAGCCTTTTGAACCGAATTTTTCTAAGTGAGATATATCCATGGAATATTTCGTGTAGATTGCACAGATTTGCTGATATTAAATGATCTTTAGCCATTTTTCAAGAAAGTCTGATTGTTCAGGCTGATTGCTGCCTTTCTAATGGAACTGTTGCAAGGGCTGCTGTCCCCAGTGGGGCCTTCCAAAGGTACAAGAACAACCACCGAAATTTTACTTCTGGTATCACAGTTTACACTTTATTCAAAACTATCCAGAATGAATGAACCAGACTATTGGGAGAGGTAGGTTGCTGTAATAAGCCCAATTATTGATGTTGGGATGACAGTTCTACATGTTAGTTCTGATGCAATTTTTTCTTTAAGACTTAAGAGCAGCTCTAAATTGAAAGTATTATATTATTTTGGAGAAGCTTGTTTCTCTTCGTTTTGTTTGACTTAATTATTACTCTTTGCTCACTTGTCAGTTGTTGCTGTTTACTTCTCGTAAAGGTATATATGAGGCTTTGGAATTGAGGGATGGTGGCTCAGATTATCTTGGCAAGGGTGTCCTTAAGGTGAGTTTTCTGTAGATTTGCTTGCATGGCTAGAAACGACAGAATTTGCCGTTTTACGGTATTTATGATCTTGTCACCATCATAGCATCTGCCTTATATTGGTCTTCGTCAAGTCTACAAATCATTTCTGAAAATGATTGTGAAATGATAGGGAACACCGTGGAATATGATGTCGATGTTGACTCTAGATTGTTTCTTAGGCAGTTGGTTAGTAATGCCCTGTTAAGATCATTCTGAAGGCTATCCTGAAACCATATTAACAATTTTATCTTAATCTTATAGTTAAAATTGACATATCTAGATAATGACTTCATTTAGCTTCTTATGTTTCTTCATTTGTTTTGTACCTTTGCCGAAGCCTTGCTTGAAACCATATTAAAAATTTTATCGTCATTTTCTTGATTAAATTAATTGTTTAGAGAATGACTTGATTGAACTTATGTTTCTTCATTTGTTTTATACCAGTGTGTTTGGACGGGATCTTCAGAGTTTGGTACTTCCGTCTTTTTTAGGCTGTCAAATTCATGTAGTGACTTTAAGTCTAATCTCAAAGATGTATCAAATAAAATTAATTATCTGTTGCCTGCTATTAGAAATGCTTTTGTCAAACATGCACTGTATTTATGAACTTTTATTATGTTCCATACGTGTCTCATTTTATTCTTTACCTTACGTGTTTCTTGTGTTAGGCTGTGGAGAATGTTAATAGCATCATTGACCCAGCCTTGGTTGGGAAGGTATGCATTTTGCCACTGTGTACTGATTCATATGTCCATCCCTACAGCTTCTGGTGCAATTTATCCCTTCTTTTTGTTTAATTGGTATCTAACCATCCTTCTCATTTTGACAGGAGCCTACTCAACAAACTAAGATTGATAACTTCATGGTACAGCAGCTGGATGGAACTAAAAATGAGTGGGGCTGGTGCAAACAGAAGGTACTTGCTTACTTAATTTATGTTTCTTTGCAATCTTCAAGTTCTTCATTTTTTCTGCAGTGTTATAGCTTTAGCTTTTCAGTGATGCTTTCTCTAATCATGTTTTCTTAATTTTCTTTATTTCCGGCTCGGTGCAAATGCCATTTTGGCAGTGTCACCTTGCACACTCAAGAAAATTCCACTTTATCAGGTCTGTAGAGTTTTGGCAGTCTTGTAATATTTCTTACACACTCATCCAATTAAGTTCAATCTTTTGCCATGCAACACATTGCCACGATTGCGGGAACAAGAACCAATTTGCCACCCGCATTTAATGTTATCAACAATGGAGAATCACATGCTGGATGCAAATTTGTCATTCAGGTTCAGTTTTTTCCATTTGTCCGTAAATGCTGTAACGCTTTGTTTTATGCTGACTTTTTAAGCCTTGCAAGTGTTCTGATCCTTACTACTGGTGCTATTCCTTCGAGGAGGCAATGAAGATGGGCTTGGAGGTGTATCACCATCTGAAGGCAAGCTGTCTCATTTATCGTGTCTTACGAATTTTATTTGTTTTCTTTATTGTTGAGGTACTTAGCATCTTGTATTCTGTCAGGCTGTGATAAAAAAGAAATACGGCCAGGATGCTACCAATGTTGGTGAAGAAGGTGGCTTGGCTCCTAACATTCAGGTTAGTTTTTGTCATAGTTGTAGATGGTCAATCAATTCCATTTTTGTGTTCAATATCTTCAATGTTGTACCGAGTACAAGGACTCCACTTATCCGTGCAATTTTGTTCTTGATTTTACATTTTGTTTTGCATAGGGATAATTGGTTATGCTGTCTGAGTTGCATCTACTGATGTGCCTTTCTATAGCCCTCTCCATGGTGACATACATTTTGCAATGTGATTGTAATATATTTTAATCGTTTGTTGGAGATTAGTTATATGAGGCACTTATTATAGCCAATAAACTTTTGGGTTTGCGCTTCTGTTTAGACGTCCTCTTTTAGTTCTCTTGATTATTATTTTTTTTTGGGTGAAATTATAGGAGAATAAGGAGGGACTTGAATTATTGAAGACTGCTATTGCTAAAGCCGGGTACACTGGACTGGCAAGGTTGTGATTGGAATGGATGTAGTTGCTTCAGAGTTCTATAATGACAAGGATAAGACTTCCGACCTTAACTTCAAGGAGGAGGTAGTTTTGTATTTAGTGATACCACTCCGTACTAGATTTATTTAGCAGCTTCAAGACATGTGTTATGTTCTTTATTCTCTGTTCATATCATGAACAAATATGTCTTGTTTGGTGTAGAGCAACGATGGTTCACAGAAGATTTCTGGTGACAGTTTGAAGAATGTGTGCAAGTCATTTGTTTCTGAATACCCCAATGTTTCCATTGAAGACCCATTTGACCAAGATGACTGGGCTACCTACGCTAGGTTGACTGCAGAGATAGGTGACAAAGTCCAGATTGTTGGTGATGATCTTCTGGTCACTAACCCAATGGTGAGCATCATGATCTTTTTGTTTTTAGCTGAAAAGTATTCTACTTTGAATCTAAAAGTCTGACTTTTAGATTCTGGCTGTTGCAGCTTGTTGCGAAGGCAATTAAAGAGAAGACATGCAACGCGCTTCTCCTTAAGGTAGGTGTAAACCTTCTCATCTCATCAAACATTCTTATGCATGTTGTTTTGGCCATAGAACGTTCTTTACGAGCTAGCTAATTTTTTGATGGCGGTATAGGTGAATCAAATTGGTTCGGTCACTGAGAGTATTGAAGCTGTGAAAATGTCCAAGTGCGTTGGCTTATGCATGTTGTTTTGGCTATAGAACGTTCTTTACGAGCTAGCTAATTTCTTTGATGGCGGTACAGGTGAATCAAATTGGTTTGGTCACTGAGAGTATTGAAGCTGTGAAAATGTCCAAGTGCGTTGGCTGGGGGTAATGACAAGCCACAGAAGGTAGATTTCTTTCGACGTCCTCATTACTTATTTTACCTGCACATTGATGCTAACTTTTCTGCATGGTCTTTTAGTGGTGAAACCTAGGACACTTTCATTGCTGATCTTTCGGTCGGTCATGCCACTGTAATATTCCGCTCTATTAATGATATATTAGATTCTCATTCTAAGGACTCTCTGAAAGGAGTACGAATTTTTCACTCTACAGTGCCAAATCAAAACTGGAACCCTATGACGCTCTGAGCGTCTTGCCAAGCATAATCAGGTATGGTCTGAAGAAATGCTGTTGAAGTTATTGTATTAGAATTTTCTACTCCAGTCTCTCTATCATATTTCTTACCCTTAAAATCTCATCCATCATTGTGATACTTACCCTGACATATGGGGCTTGGCTAAAGCCCACCAATGACACTGGGGAATGAGAGTGAGAATGCTGTTGAATTTGCTTTCGGCAAAGGTTCCTTCAAGTGTAAGTAATGTAATTGTTCTTCGCTTGCAGCTGCTTAGGATTGAAGAGGTGCTTGGTTCTGCGGCCGTCTGTGCAGGAGAGAAGTTCTGTGCACCTGTTGAGCCATACTAAGAAGTTTATTATTGTTTCTGTAGCATGTTACCTTGGCAGCATAAATTTTGTGGTCCTTTAAGTTATGCTAAGTCCTTAACAGGTTTTGGTGATTTCTTGCCGAGGTTTATCATGAAGGATGCAGAGTTTGTATTTGCTAATAGAACTTTAGGACTCCTGTATTTGCAAGGAAATGTTACTTCGCTGTTGAAATGAATGTTCTGATGCCTTCTTCAATCTTTGTCTTGATCTAGCTTGTCTGAGTTCTTAATATCATGATTTAGGAGTATAAATATTTGTATGCCTGATATACCTTTGCCTTATATACTTTTTTTAAGATTTACAAAGTTAATTTTGGATCTCAATAGAATGGAGATGGCCGAGATGCCATGGGACGTCATGGTGCGATCCATTGTTTGTTGTTTGAGTACGTTTTACCTAATATTCTTCTGTTAGGCTGTGGAGAATGTTAGTACCGTCATTGGCCCAGCCTTGTTTGGGAAGGTACATATTCTGCCACTTCGTACTGATTTGTATTACCAATTCTGCAGCTTCTGGGGCAATTAATCCTTTTTTTATTATTATTCTGTACCTAACCATCCTTCTAATTTTCACAGCTTCTGGTACAAACTGAGATTTGATAACTTCATGGTACAGTGGCTGCATGGAACTAAAAAAGAGTGGGGCTGGTGTAAACAGAAGGTGCTTGCTTAATTTATGTTTCTTTGCAATCTTCAAGTTCTTTATGTTTGTTCTTCAGCGGTATAGTTTTAGCTTTTATAGATGCTTTATCTAATCACGTTTTCTTAATGTTTCTTTATTTCTAGCTCTATGCAAATGGCTTTGCTGTTTGCATGGCAGGAGCGAGCGTGAAGAAAATTCCACTTTATCAGGTTTGTGGAGTTTTGCCACTCTTGTAATTTTTCAGGAATACAATGTCTTGTTTGCTGCACAACATCAATGTTCACAGAAGATTTCTGGTAACAGTTTGAAGAATGTGTACAAGTCATTTGTCACTTAATACCCAATTGTTCCATTGGTGATCCATTTGACCAAGATGACGGGGCTACCTACGCTAAGCTGACTGCAGAGATCGGTGACAAAGTCCAGATTGTTGGTGATGATTTTCTGGTCACTAACCCAACGGTGTGCATCACGATCTGTCTTTTTATCTGCAAACTAATCTATCTTAAATCTAAATGTCTGTCTTTTTGTCTAGCTATTGTAGTGTGTTGCGAAGGCAATTAAAGGGAAGACATGCAATGTGTTTCTCCTTAAAGTCATGGTTTTAAATGCCGGAGCCGCCGGACTCCGGCACCGTGTCAGGTGCTGAGCCGGCAGCACAGTTTTTTTTTTTAATTTGAAGTTACTGTTCGTTTTCCTTGTTTGCAGGCGAGGAAGATGAACAATAACTGTTTGACCCGTTTACATTTTTTTGGGGTTTTTTTTATAAGTTTTTGGACTTCTTGTTCTAATGGGTTAGCGGGTCGACCCGTTAACCCTCGGAGCTCAAAACACCTATTTAGAAGCATTTTTTTAAAAACACTTTCAATATATAAAAGTTGTAGATCTCATTAATATCTAAATCATTCATGTTAAAAGTTTTTTCAAAAAATATTTCTAAATAGGAATTTTAGGGCGTCAAAATGATGATATATAAAGAGGGACATTTTCGTCCTAACCAAATTATTTTGTGAGGGGGGAGGTAAAGATAAACTTGGAGAGGGCTGATATGTAAGCTTGAAAGTTAGGAGGGGCTAATATGAGTTTTGAAAAAAGAGGAGTTGATTTAGAGTTTGCCATTTTTTTTATCTTGGTTTTTTTTTTTTGAAATTCTAAAATTTTTTTTTTAATTTTTCAAATTTAATTTCATATTTTATCTTTTTAATATATAAATTTTTTTTTTTTAAAGAAGTATGGATCGGCACGGTCGACACGGCACGGCACGTCTCGAGTTTGAGATTTACCAAAATTCGGCACGAAACGGCATTTAAAACCTTGCTTAAGGTAGGCATAAACCTTCTTATCTCATCAAACATTCTTATGCTTGTAGTTCCATTGAACGTTCTTTACGAGCTAGCTAATTTTTTTGATGGCGGTACTGGTGAATCAAATTGGTTCGGTCACTGAGAGTATTGAAGTTGTAAAAATGTGCAAGTGCGTTGGCTAGGGGGTGATGACAGGCCACAGGAGGTAGACATCTTTACCCTATTACATATTTTACCTGCATGTTGATGCTAACTTATCTGCACGGTCTTTCAGTGATGGAACCGAGGACACTTCTATTGTTGATCTTGTGGTTGATCTTGAAACCGTATGTTCTTATTCTTTTATAGTGATGATATATTAGTTTCTCATTCTAAGGACTCCTCAAAACTAGTGCAAACTTCTCGCACTACAGGGCCAAATCAAAACTAGAGTTCCATGCCGGTCTGAGCATCTTGCCAAGTTAAACCATGGTTTGACGTCTCGGTCGGCACGCGTCGTGCCGACCGAGACATCTCGGTGCCGCCACTTGGCGGCACCGGAACGGCCGAAACGGCTGCTTTTCGGCCGTTTCGGCCGTCTCGACCCGTGCCGACCGTTTCGGTCGACACGGTGTGTCCATCTCGACCGTGCCGACCGAAACGGTCGGCAAATTTCATTTTTTTTATTTTTATTTTTATTTTTTTTTAATAATGAGTATCATCATATTTATTCATGATATATGTGGGTATATTATTTTCAAACAAGGCACGAAGTAAATTTATATGATTTAGATTTCGTAGATATCAACCACACCAACACTCAATATGATAATAATTTATAATATGTGCTTTGAATTTTAACAAATGAATGAGACTTCTTGTTATTTAATTTTTATTACTATTTTTATAGTAAATCTTATATTTTTTTATATAATTGTACGATTCGGCACTGTCGGCACGGCACGTCTCGAGATCTGAGTTTACCGAAACTCGAAACGGCACGGCACGGTAAACCTTGAGTTAAACTAGGTATGGCCTGAAAAAATGGTGTTGAAAGTTATTGTATTAGAATTTTCTACTCCACTCTCTATACCCTTGAATCTCATCCATCATCCCGACACTTACCCTGACATACTGAGCTTGACTTGCTTGCCGTGCATGCTGGGAAGTGAGAGGGAATGTTGTAGAATTTGCTATAAGCAACGGTTTTTTCAAGTGGAAGTAATATAATTGTTCTACGCTTGGTTGCAGCTGCTTAGGATTGAAGAAGAGACTTGGTTCTGCTGCTGTTTATACAGGAGTGAAGTTCCGTGCACCTGTTGAGCCATACTAAGAAGTTGATTATTGTTTCTTTACCCTGTCATCTAAGCCGCATAAATGTTGTGGTACTTTTTTTTAAAGTTATGCCCAATCTGATACGAACACGGTGCGGAAATAACGACTTTAGCCGAAGCTACTCAGATCTATCTAGGTACATTCAGGTAGATAAGGAAATAAGATAAAATAAAGATAACTTGGATAACTTCCCGTGGGGTTGGCTCCGCGACCCGTTGCCTATAAAGAGGCAAGAACCTTGGAATATGCCAGGCACCTCGACCCGTTACCTATAGAGAGGTAAGAACCTTGGTATATGCCTTCGAACGCCACAATCGATTACGGGAGATCGATTGATAAGTTCGGTGGTGGACGCCAGGACAAACCGATAAGCCTAAGTTCTAAAAGAACCAACGAGTTTCTCTAACTCACAATTTTGATCAACCAAAAGATCTTTCATTCATCCTCAATGGGGTTATTTATACAGAGATTACAATGAGTTAGATTCATTGTTTCTAGACATCTCGGTAATTAAACAAGTATGTAAAACAGTAAATTCTTATCCGTCTCTGGCGCTTCGTCTTCTCATGTCTCTGGCGCTTCACCTTCTCATGTCGTCATATCATTCTCAGAAAAGACTACCTCGGCAAGACAACCTCGGCATTGGTCTCGGCAAGACGAACTCGGCTAAGACGACCTCGGCAATAAAGACGACATCGGCAAAGACGACCTCGGCTATAACGACTAACTCGGCAAAGACTATCTCGGCATGCCCATCTCGGCCACGCCCACTCGGCCATGCTCACCTCAGCCTCGGGTTCAAAGACTCGAATGGTTATTAAGATGCAAGGCTCAGTAACTAGTGCTTCGCTTGTCTCGGCCCAGATACTTTTAATTAGCCCGTGAAGTGTCACCTCAGCTTGTCGAGCTCGGATCTAGTAATTGGTCCGCTCGACTGAAACTTGAAGCGTTCGTTCCCTTTCCGACACCCGATATCCTGTGCGAGCCGATCTCTTCTCTTTTTACCTCAGCTTTCTTATTTTCTCTCACACTCTTCTCACTTCTCTCTTTTTTTTCACTCGCTACTCACTCTTTTCACTCCTCTCTCTCTTGCTGTTGGATTTCATCTGATCCTCATGAATTTCCTTTGGTGTCAAAGAGAATACGTTCGAAAGTGAAAGAATATCGGTATAGCCATCATGTGACGCACGTCGGTCGAATTGCCAGGGTAACAGTATGTGACCAGCTTGCATCGGTACTACACCACATGTCACTTCAAATTTTCCGATGCGGAACGGAATTAGAACTTGTCGGTTAACCTTGACCTCACCACTATCATTCAGCCACTGTAGTTTGTAAGGTCGGGGGTGTTTGCTTGTCGGCAACCCGAGTTTCTCAACCAACAAAGTACTAGCTACATTGGTGCAACTCCACCATCAATAATCATGTTGCATACCTTATTTTGTATATGGCATCGTGTATGGAATATATTTTCCCGTTGCACCTCGGTGTCATCAGTGGTATTGATATTGAGAGCTCGGCGGGTCACTAGTAGTTCTCCCTGAGCAGGGTATTCTTCAACCTCGTCTTCCTCTAGAGGAGGCATAGATGTAGTCTCATCCTCCTCATCAGTCTCAATCTCGCCATTCTCTCGCAATATCATAACTCTCTGGTTCGGACATTGGTTGGCAATGTGCCCTCTGCCCAGACATTTAAAACACTTGATATCTCTGTTCTTAGTCTCGGGGGTAGATGTGCTAACCTTTTTACTGACCTCGGAAACCGAAGTCTTGAGTTTGCTTGCTTGTGGCTTCTCTTCCTTCTTCGGGTAGTTCGACTTCCAGGAGTTCGAACTCGGACTCGGTCTCGCCGATGTACCCTTCCTCTTGAGCTGATTCTCCAATAGACATGCACCATATCTTCAGCTCGATGTAATGTGAAGTTCCACCACGTTGGCAATGTCTCTGTAAGTCCTCAAAAATCCTCGCCATTGTAGACTCACGATCTTCTTCAATATTAGCCCGGATCATAGTGATCTCCATCTCCTTGTAATAGTCTTCCACACTTCGGCTGCCTTGCTTGAGGTCCTGCAACTTCTGATATAGACCTCGGTAGTAATGACTCGGCACGAAACGCTTTCTCATTACTTCTTTCATCTCAGCCCAAGTCTCGATTGGACGCGCCCCGCTTCTCCTCCTAATTATGTTAAACTGATCCCACCACACTATAGCATAGTCAGTAAACTCAATGGCAGCGAGTTTTACCTTTTTGAGCTCCGAATATCGGTGGCAATCAAATACTAACTCGATCTTCTTTTCCCACTCCAGATATGCCTCGGGATCGTTCTTTCCTGAAAATGCTGGGATTTTTAATTTGATATTACCGAGGTTGTTGTCTTCTCGATCTCGGTTATCTCGGTGTCTGTTGTCCCGATCTCTAACACCTCGGTTGCGAACACCTCGGTAGTGATCACCTCGGTAGTTTTCCTCCTCTTCTAAATCTTCACTGAAGGAATCGAAATCTTCATCTCGGAGAGGCCTTTGATGATTTTCTTCTTGTCTATGAACTGGTTGGTCACGACGAGGTGGTCTCGGCCGCGCTTCTTCCAATCGATCTAATCGCTCCTGTATCGGTGCCATCAACCGTCTCATTTCTCCCATCATTGCTTCCATCAGGAGTTTGGGTTCAACTTCTTCCAATTTGTTGGAGTGCTCTGAATTATGAGACATGATCCTGCAAAGAAATGTTAGAATAAAAACAACTGATCTCACTTACTCCCTCACGTGGATTTTCACTCAAACACTCGTGGTGCACTCAACGGCTTTTACCCTCAAATGTGCTCACCACACTGCCTTTTACCACTCTTGAGAAATTCTCTGTCGGTTCTAAGTCGAACTAAGGACAAGTGAATTTCCGAATAACAATCCACCAAGAAATCACCAAACAATCTGTGTATTCTTTTGTGGAGATCAAAAACAAAACAAAGATTCAAAACTTCTCCTTTCGGTCTCGGATTTTCAGATCCCAACAAAATTCCAATGTTCAAACAAAACAAGATCTTTTAAAATGCCAAACCAAACAACTTTTCAATCTTCCTTTTTTTTTTTTTTTTTTTTAACTTTTGCTTTCGGCTCTTTTTTTTTTTTTTTTTTTTTAACTTTGCCGAAACTGAATGCAAACTTTTCAAAAACGAAATAACATACCTGACCTAGAAACTGAGCTCTGATACCAAATGATACGAACACGGTGCGGAAATAACGACTTTAGCCGAAGCTACTCAGATCTATCTAGGTACATTCAGGTAGATAAGAAAATAAGATAAAATAAAGATAACTTGGATAACTTCCCGTGGGGTTGGCTCCGCGACCCGTTGCCTATAAAGAGGCAAGAACCTTGGAATATGCCAGGCACCTCGACCCGTTACCTATAGAGAGGTAAGAACCTTGGTATATGCCTTTGAACGCCACAATCGATTACGGGAGATCGATTGATAAGTTCGGTGGTGGACGCCACGGACAAACCGATAAGTCCTAAGTTCTAAAAGAACCAACGAGTTTCTCTAACTCACAATTTTGATCAACCAAAAGATCTTTCATTCATCCTCAATGGGGTTATTTATACAGAGATTACAATGAGTTAGATTCATTGTTTCTAGACATCTCGGTAATTAAACAAGTATGTAAAACAGTAAATTCTTATCCGTCTCTGGCGCTTCGTCTTCTCATGTCTCTGGCGCTTCACCTTCTCATGTCGTCATATCATTCTCAGAAAAGACTACCTCGGCAAGACGACCTCGGCATTGGTCTCGGCAAGACGAACTCGGCTAAGACGACCTCGGCAATAAAGACGACCTCGGCAAAGACGACCTCGGCTATAACGACTAACTCGGCAAAGACTATCTCGGCATGCCCATCTCGGCCACGCCCACCTCGGCCATGCTCACCTCAGCCTCGGGTTCAAAGACTCGAATGGTTATTAAGATGCAAGGCTCAGTAACTAGTGCTTCGCTTGTCTCGGCCCAGATACTTTTAATTAGCCCGTGAAGTGTCACCTCTTGTCGAGCTCGGGATCTAGTAATTGGTCCGCTCGGTACTGAAACTTGTGAAGCGTTCGTTCCCTTTCCGACACCCGATATCCTGTGCGAGCAGATCTCTTCTCTTGTCACCTCGGTTGGGACTTCCGACACCTCGGCTGGAACTTCCGATACCTCGGCTGGGTTGATAAACGAATGGTCTTGGCTCAGGATCGTATCAAGAAGGATATGCAAGTTTTTACGTCGTTTAGCTAATAAAATAGTCTGTCCATGGTAGTAAAAAACTCGATAATGACGTTACAAAAGGAAGGTGAAGGAGTTAAGAGGAAGAAGAAAAAGGGAATTTTCGTATTGAGCCGGAAAAAATTATTAGGAGAATGATCATTTCCCACTTCCTCTCAGATGTGTGGAATTATCTGGAATTAATGAGGCTTTTTTGAAGTGTGACTTGCCTATCTATATGGCTTTTTAGGGTGTATTTATAGTTCTTGTCGACCCTCCCCTCATTAAATGCATATGTTGACAATATTTGACGATTGGCAGATGGGTCAATGACCACTCACCGAGGTCTATGTTAGGTTGCTTGTTGCCGAAGAGATCTTGCATTGGATTCTTTGTGTTGTGTCCACTGTTCATTGGCAAGGTAGGTGGCGAGGGGACACGTTGATCAGCAATGCACGTCCGAAGGGAGGGTGCATGCTGGTTGCCCATCCGTCCACGTGAACAGGTGCCGTATCCAGTCTAATTGAATGTAAGCGTGGGTCAGTTGCTAGGTGTCTTGCCGCCATTGACTGCTCGGTTGACTTTAAGTAGAGATGTCAACTATGGTGGCCGAGCCAGGTCTGCACTGTTGTGTGGGCCGGCAAGCACCACGGTCAGCTGCTAGGCCGGGCTAGCCTAGCTAGCAACTCATAGCCCGCCCGACCGAGGTGCCATACGAGTCGTGCCGGTGTTACATAAACATATTAATAGGAATTTTTATTCTAAATAAAGTATATAGACATTAATTTATTAAAAATTAGAAAAACTTTGATTCATAGATTAATCTAAATGTTGCACTACATACAAAAGTTAAATGAATTTTTAATAGAGATACCAAAATTATCCACAAAATTATGTTTCAATGTAAAAATGTCAGGGATTTTCCCAAAAAAGACCTCATACATAGCAAAATTTATACAAATCAACATATCAAATAAAAAACACATAGTTAGCTTCCCAAAGCACTTTTTAACGCAATGGGAATACTTTTTAGCTACGGGAACACTAAGATAGCTCGCTTGGAACATTACGTTCTGAAATGTGACGACCCGCGGCCTGGCGCCGCCACGATGCAATGAACAACTTGTAACAAATGCGTTTTGAGTTGCAGCCAAGAACTCTAGTAGTTAATAGCATTCGAAACATGAACAGTCGAGCCGTGGCTTGGACTCACTCGCACGGACTAATATCCACGGGGAGGCGGATCTCACCACATTGTCCGTACAAAACTTATTAAAGATTCTAAGGCATCAATCTCCCCCATTGATACGCAAAAATTGATAACAACCTAAGGTCAGCAACCCATAAAGAATTTAAAACTTGGTTTCGGAAGCGATTTATATAAATTCGGCTTAACATGTATTTTATCAAGATAAATATCCAAAACCAAAAATAAAAAACCATTTAAATCCGTTTTGAAAATCTTCATTCTATAGCATTTTATAGGTCGAACGACAGAATGTTTCTGTCGACCGATACTTCATCTGACCAAATCCCTGCATAAATCAATGTGATTGGTCGACCGAAATACATATCGGTTTATTGAAAATCTCAGAACATGCATAAACAAATTTGAAAATACTCACAACTCAGATATCTAAATTTCACATCTCAATGCAAACATGCAATCCAAACATGCTTACACCTGTTCTAACCTATATACACATCCATGAACCTTGCAATACGAAATTTGGATTTCAAAACATCATTTATGCTTCAAATCACCTTTAAACTTAAAATACGAAAATTTATACAACTTTTAGAACTTACACTTTTACATCCGAAGTTTACAATTTTAAAAGCTTCTAAAACAAAAAGGAAATATCAATTGACCAAATATACAACAAAATGTAAGTTAGTATTTCCTTTACAAATGCTATACAACAAAATGAATTATAAACTACTAGGCAAAGTCTATGTGATTCTCATAACACTTAGCCCCCAAAAGTATACCTTCTATCCCAAAAGAATTCCTCTTTTCTCTACACCGAGCTAGCACCCCTAAATCAGTGCCTTCCCTCGACTACACGGATCTTAAAAAAGAACAACAACAACGGGTGAGTCTAATAGACTCAGTGAGCGACACATTAGCATCTCCCTACCATGCTACCGTGCACCCACGCAAGTACACAACGACAATGGTTAGCATATCACAACATATCACAATTCCATCAAACCCCCAAAAGTATACCTTCTAACCCAAAAGAATTCCTCCTTTCTATGGCGGCCCGTGTCCCACGACCGACCCGCGTATCCATGCAAAACCACACAAATACATGCGGAAGTTTGAAATAAACTGTACATGGTTTTCAAATTCAAATGCAAATAGCATTTCAAGCTCTTTTAAAAAGGACCTCGAAGTCCATAGTCACGTCTTCCCACTTCCACACAGGAATCTCGAGTGGCTGAAGATAACCTCCCGGGTGCTCCGCCTTAACCCGTTGGCAAACGGAACAACAGGCCACAAACTCCCGCACATCTCTTTTCATCTCCGGCCACCAAAACTGAGATCTCAAATTCTGATACATTTTGGTGCCACCCGGATGAACTGATAACCGGCTATCATGCCCCTCAGACAAAATCTGGCGATGAAGCTTATCATCACTCGGTACACAAATACGACCCCTAAAGCGAAGAATATCATTAGATCCGACGCTATACTCTGAAGTCTCACCTGAATCTAAACTGTCTCGTATACCATGCAAAGCAACGTCCTCCTACTGCGCAACTCTGATCCGCTTCATTAGCTCTGGCACGACTCGGGACGTAGCAAAAAGCACTCCCGGCTGACGCTCGACCGCGTGCAACCACATCGTACTAAACTGCTCAACTAAGTTCCGAGCAACCCCATACTAGCAAGACAACCGAGCTCTTCCGACTCAGTGCATCAGCCACGACATTTGCTTTCCCTGGGTGATACAAAATCCAACACTTAAAGTCCTTCAAGTACTCCAGCCAACGCCTCTGACGAAGATTCAACTCCTTCTCCGAGAACACATACTGCAAACTCTTGTGATCCGTATAAATCTCGAACTCCTCGCCGTACAAGTAATGTCTCCACAACTTCAGCGCAAAGATCACCGCTGTTAACTCAAGATCATGCACAGGATAATTTCCCTCGTGCACCTTCAATTTTCGGGAACAATAAGCAATGACTCGGCCTCTCTGCATCAGTACGCAACCCAACCCGACCAAGGACGCATCACTATAGACGAAAACCCTCCCTGATCATCCGGTAGTGCTAACACTAGCGCTGTAGTCAACCTCCGCTTCAGTTTCCTGAAAACTCTTCTCACAAGCCTCGGTCCACTCGAAACGAACCGCCTTTCGAGTTAGCTTAATCGTCGGACTAGCTAATCTCGTTAAATTCTCGATAAAATACGGTAATAACCTGCTAAACCCAAGAAACTACGAAACCTCCGTCGCACTCTTAGGCCTATCCCAACTCAAAACAGCGTCGACCTTAACAGGATCAACTGCCACGCCCTAAAAAGTGAACATTGGTCAACCAAAACTCGCACTTTGCTAACTTAGCAAACAACTGTCTCTCACGCAAAGTCTGCAACA
>MJHO01000020.1:2297651-2314553 GCA_002076135.1 Xerophyta viscosa
GGAAAATCCGGTTCATCAGATCCATGAAAGCTGCTGGAGAGTTCGTCAACCCAAACGGCATCGGCAAAAACTCGAAGTGACCAAAACGAGTCCGAAACGCTGTCTTCGGCACATCTTCTAATCTCACACGCAACTGATAGTAGCTTGACCTCAAATCAATCTTAGAAAATACAGCTGCACCCCGCAAATGATCAAACAAGTCATCGATCCTGGGTAAAAGATATTTGTTCTTCACCGTTGCTTGGTTTAGCTGCCCATAGTCTATACACAACCGTAGACATACCGTCCTTCTTCTTCACAAATAACACCGGCGTACCCCACGGCGAAACGCTCGACTGCACAAAGCCCTTAGCCAATAGATCCTCTAACTGTTGCTTTAGCTCTGCCAACTCTACCGCTGCCATCATATACGGAGACCTCGAGATCGAAGTCGTACCCGGTACCAAATCTATACCAAACTCCATCTCAAGCTCAGGAGGCAAACCCGGCAACTTCTCAGGAAACACATCCGAATAATCCTTAACAACCGGGAGACTCTCCAGTGCCCCCGAATCTACACTCGAGTTAATCAAATAGGCTAGATAACCCGAGCAACCCTGCTCCAAAAGTCTGCAGGCCTTCATCGCACTAATCACAGGAACATCCTTCCCCGTCTTATCTCCGATGAAGTAAAATTTCCTAGAACCAGGAAACTTGAACGTCACGATATTGGTCCAGCAATCGATCTTAGCAAAATGTCTCCTCGAGCCAATCCATCCCCAAGATTACGTCAAAGTCGAACAGGTCCAAAATAATCAAGTTCATAAACAAAATACGGTCCCCAACTCGTACCTCACACCCACACAACAAATGTCTAGAATATAATGTATAACCCGCAGGTGTCGAGATCTCAAACATGCAATCATACGTGCAAGACTGTACTGGTACTGTAGCAGCAAATCTAGATGATATAACTGAAAGCGTAGCACCAGAATCAATCAAAATAAATACGGGGGAACCACAAACTGACAAAGTACCTGTCATAGCCGATCCACTCCCGCTGGCCTCCTCGCTCGTCAAAGCCTGCACTCATCCCTGAACCCTCTGAGGTTGTCCCATCTGCGTCTGCAACTGTATTGGCCTCTGAACTGCCTGAGTTGGTGACTGCTGTTGCGTCGGCTGAGGTGGATGATACTGCTGTCGCTGCTGCTGCTGCTGCAAACCCTGTGTCTGAACCTGCGGTCTAGCCTGAGCCTCCTGCTGCGGCAATCCTTGTCGTGGACAATCCTTCTTGTAGTGGCCCTTCTCCTGGCAATAGAAACATGCCACATCGGGCCTCGCCCTCATCTGACCACCCTCCCCACTAGGAGTGGTTTGGGTCCCTCTGGAATTCTAGGCCTTCCTCTTCTTCGGTCACATTTTCTCCTTACCCTTCTTATCTACCGGCGCTTTCTCCTCCCTAATACTCAGCAAATCTGTCTTGATATTCTGAGCCTTCTCCAATGTCTGATGAACTGTGGAAAACTGATCTCCACCGATCCGGCCTATGAAGTCATGCCTCAACCCACTACGAAACTTTTGCGCCAACCGAGTCTCGTCTCCAAGCAAATGAGGAACATACCGAGACAATGCTACAAATCGGGCGTGATACTCCCAGACGGACATATCACCCTGCCTCAGCCTCTCGAACTCTTCCTCTTTCTTCCACTTATCGGACTCCGGCACGTACTACCTATTGATCAAAGTCATGAACGCGTCCCACTCCCCGAACGGGACCACTTGGCCCTCCACACTCCTCCACCAATGCTCAGCCTCACTGGTGAATATAAAGGTCACCAACGCCACTCGGTACTTCGGCGAGCATCTCAGCGTATCAAGGATCTTCTCAATGTCCATCACCCAACTGTCTGCTTTCTCCATATTAGCTCCACCCATGAATGCCGGCGGATGCATCTTCTGGAACATGGACAGATATTTCAGATAACGGTCCTGCTCCAGGTCCTCTGCTTGGTCCTCCGCTTGCACAAACACGGCTTCGACCGGGGTGGGTGGGGGGACTGGATCTTGGGCCTGAGCAGGAGCCCGCTGGGCCTCAAGCGCGGCGGTCACAGCCTCCTGTATTGCCCTCACCACGTTAGTACCTAGACCTGGTCCCTCTGGTGCATCTGAAGCTGGGACCCTACGTGGTCGTCCCCGCGGTGGCATCCTGCAAGCACAACCAACAGAAATTAACGATCGCGACGATCGCCCTAGGACTCGTTATCACACTCCTTACTAACCATTTTTAATGTCTTTTTAGCTTAGGAAGTACAAAGACACACCATGCTCTGATACCAACTGTGGCGGCCCGTGTCTCAGGACCGCCCCACGTACACACGCAAAACCACACACACACATGCGGAAGCTTTGAAATAAACCGTGTATGGTTTCCAACTCATTTGCAAATCACATTTTAAACTCCTTTAAAAGGACCCCGAGCCCAATCTAGAACTATGGAGCACGTGTCGAGCATCCGCGAGGGAGGCGGTTCTCTCCACATGAACCCGTCATAGCTTGCTAGTGATCCAAATGCATCAATTTTCCTCATTGATACATAAGGATCAAGAGCAATCTAAAGTTCTCAACTCCTTCTCGGCATAAAACTATTTTCGACATAAAACACGAAAATAGAGAGAGATTTGGGAATTGCCACATATCTTAGATATATCTCAACAATCCTCCCACTTGCATTATACATAAATACACGTGCTTGGTAGTTATAGACTCGGCTCGGGGTCCTTTTAAAGGAGTTTGAAATGTGATTTGCAAATGAGTTGGAAACTATACACGGTTTATTTCAAAGCTTCCGCATGTGTGTGTGTGGTTTTGCGTGGATACGCGGGGCGGTCCCTGGACACGGGCCGCCACACATCACCCGCCGTGGGCCGCCATGTGGATCAACTCCAAACCACAACATATGCTGAAGCTTTTAAGAATGTAACATACGGTTTGGAAATCACCGAAATACATTTAGTATTTCAAATAAAAAAAATATAATATAGCTTGAGCCGTGCTTTAGACTACCGGCACGTGACGAACTCCCACGAGGGACGCGGGTCTTACCACTTTTCCTAACTTAGCTTGCTAAGGATTCTAACGCATCAATCTCCCACATTGATGCCCAAGGATCCTTGACAATCTAAGATCTAAAACTTTCAAAGCAATTTTTAGATACCGTTTCAAAAGCTTTTCCTAAATTTCGGCTCAAATAATATTTTTATAAAACATCCCGAAGAGCCACATACCCTACATGTGTTTTTAACCATATAAATACCAAAAACTAAAAATTAAAACTATTTAAAGCCGTTTTAAAAAAATATCATTCTAGAACTTTTTATCGACCGACCAAAATGAACTATCGATCGACCGATATATGTTTCGGTCAGCCAATACTGCAGTTAACAACATAAACAGATTCGGTTCACTAAGGAATTCAACCACCCGAAATCTAAACTATCTACCAAAATAGTGTTTTGATCACACTTACACCTATAACTTGGGTAGATATGCATACATGAACTTTCGAAATTTATTTTCATCCACAAAATCAACAGTTATGCACAAGGCCAACTTTTCACCAAAAATACGGAAAACAATACATAACATCCAATATTTTCAATAACAAGGTTTTCTTACACGAAAACCTTTATAAACATCCATATATGGATTCTAAACACGATCATGCATACACATCTGAGTTAACACGTCATCTACAAATCATTTACACTTTAAGTTTTATAAAAAAGAAACTAGAAATATTCAAAGGATTCACAAGTGTGTCATCTACATTTATCACCCAAAATAATACCTCTAAACCCCAAGAACTAGCCCTCTTTCTCAGCTAACAGATCATGCACCCTCAGCAGGCGCTTTCCCTTGGTGATCTGAAAAGAGAGAAACAAAGAGCGTGACTCATCATAGACTCAGTGAGCAGCACAAATACATTTCTCCTCAATGCATAGCATGCATCACAAAAGCAAACAAAACATACATGTACAAGCATAAACAATACAAGACATTCAACAGCTTAACCAACTAACACTCCAAGTATTCGATATCTGATCACGCAAGACCCTAGTAGACAAACTTTGCAACTATCAGGGACCTTGCAAAACCTCGCTGCTAAACCGTCGAGTCTTTAGACTCAAATCTATCTTGAGTATGCCACCGAATCTTTAAACTCACACATCACCAATCTTTAAACTCACATCTATCATGAATATACCACCGAGTCTTTAAGCTTATATATTCAATCGGATAGTTATAATCGTTGGGTCTGCCACCGAGTCTTTAAACTCACATCTACCTTGAGTAGAAGTAATCTTAAGGTCACGCCAAGCGCATGTCACTTATCGTGCCAACTAAAGTATCGCGTGAGCAAATTCGCCTCATGTACTTATCCGAGTAGGCAACAAAATTACGCATCTAGGCATGAGTATCAAACAATACATTCTACCGCAAGTAATACCAAACATACTTAAACGAGATAGGACAACTCAATACAAGCATGTTATATACACAAGCACGACTGCTAACAATGCACCATTTAAGCATGAATCTCATACACATCAGCTAGTATGAAATACTTCACAATAACATGCCAATCAATCCAAAACATGCTTCACTAACTATGTATTAGCATAATCGTAGTATTTCAATTAATCGGAACCAATGTTGAACCTTAACATGATTCTACTCAATACCGAATGCTAAAATCCACATAGTTATCGTAAAATCAACACGAGAAGCATATAGACTACACGATTTGTAAACAATAAAGCACCGATCACCTCTAGGTCGAAACCCTAGTTTTTCCCCACGTGAGACCTCCACCGAAAATGTCAAAATTGGTGTCCCCGCGAAGCCCTCGTCACCGAGATCTCGAATCCGCGATCAATCGCCCTCTCAAGGCTCACCGGCACACTAGGGGACCAAGAAGAAGTTAGAGAGGTCGGAGGAGAAGAGGTCAAGCTCGGAAGGAATGAATTTGAGCTCAACTAAATTGCGCAGGGGCTAACTTATACATGCACGTATGCGCACTTTCGGTCGACCGATAAAGGTTTGGGTCGACCGAATTTGCCTGGTTTGCACAAATCAATGCAGAACTCACAACGCAAGCTACCCGCTCGCATACCACTGCGTACTCATGTGTCTAGAATTCCTCACACACGGATATCTATCGGACACGAGTATAACCGGGTACCTAACCGCGGTAAGTCAAATATATTCGTATAACATCCAAGTATACAACCAAATACCACACATATACGAATAACTATACATACAAGTAAATAAATATGAGGTTATTTTTTTCACGGACCTCACATATTTCTTCCCATATTTATTACTTCTTTAATTGTGTCATATCACGTGTTATGCTGTTAATGACAAGTCAAATGTGACTCGATCATCACTATTAGACTAGCCTAATAATGTTGTAATTTATGCTGCTAGTGTCAAATCAAGTAGGTGGTGGAAGTTTTGTACATGTGAGGGATTTAGATTGCTAAAAAGAGGCGACTTTTGGTGTTTGTAGGGATTTGGAATACTAAAAATTGTCAAATGTTAGAAATTTCTGTTTAAAAAGGAGAGTTGCATATCAGCCATACACAGTTTTTAAGTTACAAATAAGCCGCTTATTTTTTATTTGTAATTTTTAAACCCCAAAATATTTATTTATAATTATTTTTTAAAATAATATAAAAATAAAAGTTGTAGATCTAATCAAAAATATTTTTTTTGTATTCAAATTTTTAAAAAATATACATACAAATAGATATTTTGATGCTCCAAAGCCTTAGTATTTTAACATATTAATTTTTAAACCAATTAAAACTTTAAATTCTCAAAGTATCAATTTAGAAATATTTTTTGCATCAAAATAATTTTTTTACATATTCAAAACTTTTTCAACAAATATTTGTATAGCAGTTAAAATTTTATTAGTATAAATTTTAAAATAGAAGTTGATTTGTAAAAAATTTGACATCGGATCTAATTTGTAAATGATTTGTAAGAAGGTGCTGATTAGAAATTTCCTCAAAAAAGAAATGATACATTCATAACTTTTAAACTCTAAATTTTTATTTTAATCAAAAATATTCGAGCAACAACAACAAAACATGCTGTTTAATAAGTCAGCAAAACATGCGTTTCAAACGCCACAGTAATTGTTGTTTAGGCTGTAAGCTTAACTGAGGCTGCGGTTTCGTGCCACCCCCCCCCCCCTTTTCTCCAAGGCGGGCAAATCTCAGATTAGTTTTTACACATCACGAATATTTACTAAAAACATTTATATTAATAAAAATATTATATCTGTGGATGCACAATATAAAATAAAAGTAAATAAATATATATATATATATATATTATATATATATATAATATACTATATATATAAGTACAAAATCAAATATATAACTCAATATAAGTACAAACTCTAATATAAGTAAAAACTCAAATATATAACTATATACAATAACAATATATAAGTACCATTATAATTAAAATACAAATACAAAATCAAATATATAAGTTAAATATAAATCTAAATTAAAATATATAACTCTGCACAATAATAATAAATAAGCACAATTATATTTTTTGTAATGCGTAGCAATGTGTTGCCGCGCTAGCATGCGGTCGCCCGTTTAAATGGAGACTGCGTTTTATTTTTATAAAATTATAAAAAATGATTTCAAAAAATATAATTGTTATTTAATTAATTTTCAAGAAAAAATTCTTATGAATTACACTTTGGTGGCTCGACAAATATATATGTATATATATATATAGAGAGAGAGAGAGAGAGAGTATTCTCAACTCACCCTAAGAATAGCCATCCGTAAGGTGAGTCGTGGATCATTGGATCGAACATTTTGATCATGATCAATAGTCCAGATTGCATCTTGATCAACGGTGCAGATCATATTTTGAAAGATGCAATATGGACCGTTGATCATGATTAAGATGTTCGATCTAACGGTCCACAACTCACTTTACGGAGGGTTATTATCAGATCGAGCTGAGAATAGCCTATATATATATATATATATATTATATTATATATATATATATATATATTATATTATTATATATTAATTATATATATATATATATATATATATATATATATAAGGTTTAAATTAAAATGTTGTAAAACATTCTATAATTTGGAATTCATCTTTTTTTTTCAAAAGTTCTCTTAAAAATCAGTGTTTTGGATGGGTCAAAAGGGTGCTTCCATATATGGATATACTTAACCTCTGTTCTCCTGAGATTCACAAGGGAGACACATCGTAATGCTCTTGAGACAGCGGAATCGTGGTTAGTCATTTGTCTGCCGGTGGGTAACCACATAGTTAGTTAGCCTTCCGATTAAAGCATAATAGTTTAGCCTTATGATTAAAGTGTAAGTAACATCATGATCATCAAGATTTACAGATTGGTGATAAAGAGCATCTTTCTAGTATGGATTCCTACTTAAATTATCATCATATCTTCAACTCTAAGCTACCCCAAATCATTGTTTTTTATTGTTGAAAAGTTTCTAGCATATCATTGAAGAATGAACAGTGAGGATTTCATTATTATTATTATTTATTTAAAATTATCACTTAGCTCCTGCTTTACATAGGTGTACAAATCAACCACACTATTTTGACGTTGGCAGGTTTCTCTACATCAGGGTTGGAACGAGGGCAGTTAGTCAGTCGGGATAATCGACTCACATTTGGGTTCATTTTCAATCAACAGAAAACAAGTGATAAACAACACAGGGATACCGAGTGTGACGCCTGCAAATATAATAGAGCTTGATTCGATTTTTGAGTTCATCTCTATATTTATTACGAGCTCGACATCGTGTTTAATTTGATTTTTTGTGCCGTTTGGATCGTATTTGTTCTGGTTTGGGCTTGATTTAAATTCATTTATGCATTGGGCCAATCTAGACCCAGTTTGTTTGGTCCATTACGTCCAAACTGCATTACTAGGCTGAATGGCAGTCACCTATTGGCCAAGTGGCTAGCATGCACACTTGTATCAGGCCATGTGGCTAGCCGGACTTCGGCCGAATCAAATTGACTCAACCCAAATCAAATCCCTCTCTCATGCGTCTCTCTCTCTCTCTCTCTCTCTCTCTCTCTCTCTCTCTCTCTCTCTCTCTCTCATCCCATCTCTTCCTTTGTTTCTCACCTTACCACTGATCACACCACACCAATCATCGCCATCTCATAATGCCGCGCTGACCCGTTCAGGCTGTCACTTGTCGGATTGCTTGCTGTCGTCGGCCAATTACCTTCAGTGGATCCTGCGACCGTCCGATCACATCCCTGTGCGAGCCCTTGGCCTCATTGCTGACAGCTCAGCTCATCGTCATGGTTTGCACTGGAACCGTCGCCGCCTGCCATTCTTGTCATCACAGACGACGTTTATCTCTCTTGGTCGATCACTCTCTCAATCATACGAGCCATTCGCTGCCGTTCTAGCCGTCACCATCGAACTTGCCGCCTCTTGCATGCTAAAGACGTCATGGAGCTCCTTAGCTTCGATCAGCTGTTGATTTGTCAACGCCGCTCATAGCTGCCGCCGGCCGACTGTCTCCTGCAAACTTCTTCGATGAACCCGACTACTCAGTTGCGGGTCCTTGACTTCCTGGATGCATTCGTGATGTTAATTTGAGAAAGTTCCAGTGATTCTACGCCATTTTTCTAGCCTTGATCGGTAAATTTGGGGTGATTTGTGAGTAATTTCTCCTCTTGTTACTTCTGTCAATTTATTTTGGAATTCACAATGATTCTTGCAATATGATGCATGTTGTGAAAACTGTGATGTAGTGGACTTGATTATTGTTGTATGCATGTTTAAGTACGATTTATCGGTGAATTATATGAGAAGCTGATGATTAATCTTTAGATATTGGTTTAGGCTAATGGCCCTATATCCTAGGGTTTAGCTATTATGTTGATTAAATCTAATGCAATTCGAGAGGACATTGATCTAAGTTCGAGTTTATGATGCTTAGGTGTTTTATCCTTGGGGCTCGGCGGTAACTCCACAATGTTGACCTTGCATGATAGGCGAACGTTTCCTTTAGCTCTAGGTCAGGAGAGTTAGGGAGTGATCCAGGAGGCTCTTGGCACAAGACTGACGAAACATGACTTCAGTGCGGGGTGTTTAGCCAAGCATGAGTGCAGGAGACGGAACTGGTGCGGACGCGCGGGAGGTGCGCGAGGAAGGCTAAGAGACACGGGCGCAGTAGTAGCGGGACTGAGCGCTGGAGGTGAAACGTCATGGGTGCAGACCTTGGTGTCCGCCAGGCGCGCGCGTGCAGAAGGCGAACCGACGCAGGTGCCAGCACGGGCGCGTGACCAGCTCGGGTGCAGTGCAGACCCACCGGCGCCAGTTGTTCGGAGACCAAGCATTCAATGTGTTTTAGTTGTTCCATAAGTTTGTATTCATTGCTCATTAGTAATTAATAGGCTTGGGCATGTCCAAGCATGTATATAACCCTTACTAGGCTTGTGAGCAAGGGTTAGTGGTTTTAGCAGTGTAATTCTTAGTAAAGAAACACGGGAGACAGCAACTTTGGCCAACTCACTTTTCCACTCAAATATTTTGCTTTTGTTCTTGTCTTTTTTCCTAGATCCTTAGAACGTCCTAGGTATTCCTTGGCAAAAAGAGTGCTCGAGAGCCCCTACGGATCAGGGAGTATTTGACACCTAGGGACTAGGTGGTAAATGATACTTAAGAATTAATAAGTTGGACTGGATCCGAGTAACCGCTAGTCAAGTTGTATAATATATATGTCATTTACTTGTTTTCCTTTGTGAACGAAGTTAATATCCGAAATAAAATAAAGACTTGCACGGATTGTGTGCATAAATATCTAATAAATGTTTCCTTGAATTTAAACCTAGAAGTATGTCATTATTAGATGGTTATATGCTTGATTTGGTCATAATATGACATCCCTATGGTGGTTACAATGGATTTATATTATATCTATATGTGCATATTTACATGCGGTGCTCTTATGATGTTATTATGCTCGAATGACATGATGTGGTAGTGTACATGCTTTAGAATGAAAAATGAGCAATTTCATGACTTAGTTATAAAATTATGCATGCATGCTGATGCATGATATTGTAGAGAATTTCAAAAGGAGATTTAATTTTGGACCGATTAACAAAAATCTTGTATCCCTATCCAATGTAAATGTTCTAGGAATGCTATGCAAATGCACAATCTCACAAAATAACAAATCAGGAACATGCGATGCATCATATGATTTCTTATAAGGTATGAAATGTGCCATTTTCTATCCACAACTACAAACATACGTTAACCCGACGAGCAGTTATAGGTAGTCCTCCTAAAGTGACGTCCTCCTAAAGTGCCGTAGGTGTAAACGAAGGGGTGTAAAGAGCTGTGTTTTGTCGGTAATAATTGAACTATTGACAAACACGACAATAACGCACAAATCACTCAACCTCCCGAGTGATCCAGGAGGATCTCAGCTCTATAACATGTCAACGAAGTTCGGCCAACTCTAGGTTATGTTACCTCAATTCTCACGCTAAGTTTGCGCACCTTGCACACAATGCCCCCTTTCGAAATTTCCTAGCTGGGGCTATGAGTGAACTAAACCGTATCCAATATAGCACATGCCATGACAAATCTAACCTTGCTATGCAACAACTCAGCCATATCATGAAATCAATTCAAGTTGCAAGCATATGTAACTCGCGCGCACTCATCCGATTTTCTAGCCCAAGTTTGATCATACGATGTGTCCAAGCCCATCCAATCAAGCCAAAATCAAAGACAAGAGGGTTGCCACATCATCATGATCATCTAGCCACGCGTGCCATGCCATCATTGGGTACACACATGCCTGGTCGCACCCGAGCACACACCGGTTGGGCCAAGCACGCGCCAAGCATGCGCCTGCCAGTGCCAGGGTACATGCCCACAAACACCCGGCACCGCTCGCCAGTGCCCAAGCTCATGCTGGTCTACACGTACGCACATGCGCATGCCTCAGCGCTAGGCAGGCCACGTGCGCGCCGCGCTCCCATGCACCCATATGGAACATTAGGTGTTTTAAGTTAATTAATTTATTTTGGTCCTAATACAAGTGTCACGACCCTGGAACCCGGGTCGGACTAGGAACACAGCGGAAGCTTGAAAACCTTTTTCAAAATGGATCCCAACTCGAATCCATCACAAATAACCTTTTAAAACAAAGGCGAGCTGGAGACCGAACACCTGGCACGCTAGCCACCCACGGGAAAGATGGGTAGCTTACATGCCACACAAAGCTCGCAATCGATCTCAAAATATCAATCTTTCCCATTGATATACAGAGATCCATCAAAAGCTAAGGTTCGGACTCATTTTAGAATTTTAAAGATGTTAAAACGACACAAATTTGTAATTATCGGCTCACCCTGTATTTTTCTAAGAAATTGGGAAGTGTCACATATCTTAGATATGTGCATATTCATCATATAAAATATCAAAATCGAAATAAAAAACCGTTTGAAACGACTTTGAAAATCCTTAGGACAGAGCCTTTTATCGGTCGACCGACCGAAAGTTTCGGTCGACCGATAGTTCATCCCGTCCAATTTAACCGTTAAAAATAATGTTTCGGTCGACCGATAAATCTCTGCGGTCGACCGATAATCACAGAAATTTCAGAAAACAGTTTAGAAATGAATTGCAATCACCCTCGATTTCCGTAATTCAATTCCAATATGAAAAATATGAATGTACACACTTGTATAACAACTAAATACACGTGTACAAACTTTCAAATCTTGGTTTGGATCGCAAAACAACAAAAATTTATGACCAAAATCGTAAAGTTTTCAAAAATACGAAAAACTTAAATACCAAAGGTGCCAAAATCCACATTTTTCTTGATCTAATCCACTTGCAAGCTAACTGGCTTAACTAGCCTAAATACACATGTTAAAACTTACAAACTTGAATTTAGAACAATATAACACATTTTACACCATACACTAAAATTTGCATATTCAACTCAATATACAACTTAAATATCACCAAGTAAGTTTGAACTTCAACATAAGATCATAACTAACACTTGGTACCAAAAACATGTATAAAACTTTATACAAACCATACAACCACAAGAGTGCAAGTTAGTGCTTCACAACTAACACTTACAATCCTTTATACATTAAGTTTCTAAAACAGTATATACATGACTTAGGATTAGAATAAAGCCTATCAATCTAACCCCCAAAAAGTATACCTTCTTAAATAACCCAAAAACACGGGATCCTCACGAAGGGCTAGCGCTCCTAGCTCGGGCTTTGCCCTTAACACCTGGATCTGAAAAGGGGCAACAAAGAGCGTAAGTCATAGGACTTAGTGAGCGGCATATTAACCTCTCCCCAAGACTAATGTGACACCACACAAACAATCCACAACATAGGAATCATAAGCCATGAATAGCATATCTCAACTCAAACATGCAAAGCATAAGAGATAAAAGCATGTCAACATACATGTCACCAAATCACTAATCTAACAAGTTATGCCATCTCTTGCATTAAGTTAGCGTGATATACTAACCCAACTCGGTTAGTCCCTCTTTATGTTTGTTTCGGACTCGAAACCCAAACGGGCCAGTTCCAAGGTCTTGACAACAGCTCGTGCACAGCTGATACATCAACACCCAACAGTGGAGGCGATCCCAGAGCGCTAACAGGGAGCGTACTCATAACACCCGCTCAGTTGTTACATCGAGCCTCGCACTCGTACCAACCAATCCGGCCAAGAATGGAGAGACTACGCCACCGACCTCTCTAGAGGCATAGATTACCTAGCACCTGAGTTCTTTGCTTAGACTAAACTAGCGTCCTGCCGAAGCTCAGCTAGGGTACGTCCTAGCACTAAACTCATGGTAGCTAAGGAAAATGTTTTAATCTCGTATTAATACCCACATAACTATTAAAGCCAACTCGCTAATAGTGTCTAGGATGTCAATAACAAATCAATGAGTCAATTTACACATCAATCTTCCTTGGAGATAAGCTTATGCAACTTCATAAACTACTCAAACATGGATAGAAACTAAGCATGAGTCAACATATAACACCCTATGTGAACACATATATGAAACATCATTCAAAGTGTTAACATGGTGTATTCATCACATTAGCATGTTATAAACAACCATAACAACATGCTAAACACATGAATCCAAGAATCAACATACACCACAAGCTGCTAGGCAACCTCCCACAACCAAGCATATATGTATCAAAATAAACATGTTCTTAGCATATACATGCATAAACTCACACATAAGACACTAAACATGTATAAGAAATCAACCGGTGCAACCCGCTCACCTCAACCCTAACTTTATACCCGCAGCCCCGCACGTCCCTCTCGTTGCAAACCCCAACAAGAGGACCGCCTTACGCGTAGGAGAAGATCGGGAGAAGCAGAATCGAGATCGGATCGTCGAAGAACCACCCCAAACTCACTCTAGGGCTTGGGAAGAAATGTGGGACTCTTTAGGACGAGCTCTGGCTGAAAATATGGATAAACACCCTATATAAAGCAGTCCACTGCCTAAGGAGTCAACCTACGCGGATTATCGGTCGACCGGTCTTAGGAATCGGTCGACCGAAAAACTAAGGAAGAGCACAAACAAGGCTAATTCCAACTTTTCTGGCACGCGTCGCTCCGCGCTCTCTCTAATGTCACTATCACACCTCACTCGTGGCTATAATGGCACACCAAACACAAGCAAGTATACAATACAACGAATCATATACATATATATACAAACCAAGGGTCTAAACCAACTCGTCTAAACCACGAACCTCACAACAAGTGTCATAAAAGTAAAGGTGTCTAGATATTTATGTTAGCCTAAGCAATTAGTTGCTTTTCTCTTAGTGATCTAATTAGGGACTATTTTAGAGTGTGAGTGATGCTTTAGAGTCCACTCTTGGGATGTACAACGTGTAGAAACGCTGATAGGATGGTTTTGTGGGTGTTACCTTGGAGTTTGGAGTGTGTTTGAGTGGTCGTAGCGTTGGGTGTGAGATGCAAGCTTTGGACGCGATTCTAACGTGCTTCACGATGATCGGACATGATCTCTAGAGTTCGGAGAGATGATGGTGTGGGTAGTGGTAAACTGGGACCATCGCGGAGCCCGACGGAGCTCGCCGGAGCTTCTGGTCCGAAGCCTCTACCCGAACGAGACAACATAGCCATACATCTCAATACCAAAAGGTAATCCTTCGAAAACCATCACCTCATTGTCTCCTCACTACCTATACGCCGGAAATAAAATTTAAAATAATAACATAAAGTTGCACCCACGAATATCTCATAATATACACGTCTAAATGAAATTTTAACATCACTATTGAATTCATCATACTCGATAACCATAAGAACGACCCTAACAACAAAGAAGGGAATCGGTGGCCGAAATGTCGCCGAAACTCCGCAAGCTCGAAAGCAAGATAAGCGAGCTTCAAACGCAAATTTTAACGTCTCCAACGTCTTTGGGATGGTCTTAACCTAAGAATAGACATAAGGATCTCACCGCCGGTGACGGTGCGACCGCGAGCGCGAGCTCGCGGTCGTCTGCAAATACGACGACAGGCTGGACGGCCGATACCGACCCAGCCGATCGCGTGCAGGGTTATTCCCTGCGCGAGAAATGAGCACGCACTTGGGTCCAGCCCAAGCGCGATGCGCCTGGGCACGAGCCAGATAGCCCAAGCGATGCGCCTGGGCGCGAGCCAGATGGCTCGCGGACTAGACCGAGCGGTCCGGTCCAGCCCAATAATGGCCCAAATCCGTTTTAATTCATTTTAATTGAGTTTTTAATCAAATTAAACCCCAATTTCAGTCCAAATTATCACAATCAAGTTAACTACATGTTTAAAATTATTATATGCGATAAAATACGTGATAGTTCATGAGATTGAATGTTAACAACATGAATTCAAGATGATACAAGGTTAGAGTGAGGCAGCTACCCGAACTCTACACTTCGATCAGATATTTTACATCTAATGACATGCGTAGTTTCGCATAGTAATTAAACATTATTAACTTGATTGCTTATTAATATAAGATAAGAATGAGGTGACTAACCGATTTCTAATCTTATATTAATTTACTTCTTGCGGGGGCGATGAATAGGAAACGGAAACGCGCTGAGCCCAAAAATAAAAGCATCTTTCTCTTTAGGTTAGAATAAGGCGGCTATCGGAGTCCTACACCTCGATTTTTTAATTGTATATATTATTACTGCATATATAATACATGCATAATATGTGAACATTAGTAAGGTATAAGACAATAATGAGATGGCTATCCGATTTCTAAAAGTTTTATACTACTTAACGTTCAAATTAGACAAATATTACGAGTTTTGACTTTAAATAAAAGTAAATCACTTAATAAAGAGTACCCTCATTACGAGGGGCGTTGTGGGAGTGTTCCGTCTTCCCACACGTAACCAACGAACAAACATAAGAATCTCAAATGTGCATTATCCGGTTTCCTAGATTTCCATAAATATCTAGGTGGCGACTCCAAAACCTTTTTTCCCCGCCTCGTCGCAGGTAGGTCGTCAACAAACTACACGATACTGAATGTTTGGTCGGCTGATGCAGCGCCGCTTCCGAGTTTCCAGAAATACATTTCCTCATTGAAAGAAAGTTTGCGCAAGCGGAAGCATTTTCTTTTGAAAATCATTAATAATGCAAGGGTATAGCCGGATTCGGGACTTTCAACGTCACCCGAGGTTTACGGGGAAGGTAGACCCCACGGTCGACGCCGACCTAGGTTGCAAAAGATCTTAAGATATCAATCTTCCCCATTGATATCAAATAATCTATGGCAAACTAAGGTCCCAAACTAAATCCTTTTCAAAACATAACCTTTGAAACTCCTTTTTTTCGAATCCCGGCCAAAAACCCATTTTCTAAGATTTCGAGGGCATCTAGAATCTCTTAAATACTTGTATAAGAGACCCCAAACCCTCAAAAATATTTTTAATTTATCATTTAAACATTAGTTTAGATGTGCAATACAGAGAAGTTTTCGGCGAGCCTGAACTACGTGTCACGAACCTGTATGTATCCACCCGTTCTTCAGAACTATCGGTCGACCGATTTTATCAGTAACAGCAAAAACAGTTTTCAGAAATGAGAAACTCAATGCCTCGATTCGCTTATTTTCACCGGATCTTGGAAATCAACCCCGCACGTACACATTATCATCCAAAATACACGGGAGTTTCACTTCCAAGCATCCGAAAATACCTTCGGAGCACGAGTTTCCCCAAAAACACGGTTTTTACCAAATACGCGTAAAAACTAGAGCCTTAACACGTTCAAATTTTAGAATAAGCTACAAACCAATCCAAATCTAATAGCATGCACAACTTATATAGAAGTAAATACACATGCTCAAACTATTCAAACTCATTTTTAGAGCTCAAACCACATTTTCCACAAATCACACTTTTGTATAAAAATAACAAAAGCTTTATAAAACTTATTTTCAAATACAAGTGTTTCAAACCATTTTCATAATTATAACTATTAGAGTCTAAACTTCACATTTCTAAAGTTTATACTCTAATAGCTCCACAAATCCAAAAATACAAAACGTGTAGGTCAATGCTTCGGTTTTGTAACTATTAGATGCGTATGTGAGTACAAAATGAGCTACAAAGACTTAGTACAAAATGTGTATCCAACAAGTCTAGCTCCCATCCCAAAAGATACCTTCTATCCTTTCCTTAACTCGCTGTCGACCCACGCCGGTCCCTTGCCCTTATCGATCGAATCTGAAAAAGGGGCA
>MJHO01000021.1:2055000-2219654 GCA_002076135.1 Xerophyta viscosa
AAATAGGTGTTTTAGAGCTCTAAAATTTAACGGATTTAAAAACAGTTTTAAATTCTGTTAAGACATTAAGATTTAAAACTCCTGAACATCTATTTAAAAATATTTTTTAAAAAAAATTAATATAAAATTATAAAATTTATCCAAATTTACTTTTATGTTGAAATTTTTTTAAAAAATATATATAAATATTTATTTAGAGCGCAGAGATAGAAATTGGAGACAAAAAGTGGGGGCAGAGAATTTCTGTCCCTTAATTAAAATGTAAAATTTGGTAGAAGGGCCTTGTTACGATTATGAATTAGTCCGTTGATTTATTATGAACTGTAAGAGAGTCTAATTGATTGGGGTCATTTTCAGAGTGATTATGATTTGGAGAGGAGCTTGATGGTTAAGCTGGAGGTGGTGAGGATTGAATATTTCCCTCTATCCTGTTGAGGTTGACATCTTCCAATTGCGTCCACTTGCTTCAGGGCCCATCCATGTGAGGGGCCATCCCCATCCTTGTCATGCGGCCTTCTGATTCCCAGTTTTATGGTTCCCCTGTTTTATGGATCCCCTGTTCCAAACCAAGCAAAGCCATTAAAGCCTCTTGATAAATTTGTAGTCACTTTATCAAAGATAAAGATGATTTTTTTTTTATTTTTATAAAGATAAACTCCACAAGAAGACAGGAATTTTGAGTGGTTTCTATTTAAAAATAAGATGAACACTGAAAAAAAAAAAAAAAGTTTGTTATAATTTAGTGTCAGATAAAGACTAATAACTGTGTAATAAATATGAACGGTTCATTACTAAACTCCATGCCACATCATACTTGTTAATTATTTTTTTTTTCATTTCAAAAAAAAATAATAATAATAATTAACAAGTATGCTGTGACATGGAGTTTAGTAATGATAAAAGCTTCCAAAGGTAGAACAAAAGAAGATGACAAAAGAAATTCAGATTATTAGGCGCTGAGTTCCTCAATTATTTAATTTATCTCCATAATCTTACACATCTATCTCTATATCATCATTAGATAAAACAAAGCACACCGCAACTACGCCTACACCCATTATTTACGTAAGGTCTCCATCTCACCGTGGATAATAATTATTCAAACCCCAAATTATAAATGATTATTCAGTAGTCGAGATGATACAGACGATATTTTCGGCCCAAAAATTGGAACTTTTCGGTTTATACAACATATTCAATACATAACAACATAGCTATAAATTAATAAAAATATAATTCAGTTAAAGTATAATTTCAAGTAGAATTAGCAAGCATAAATACTATTAAATCCCCCACATCTGAGACTATAAAAATATTGGAATTGCTAAGATTGTTTTATGCGTTGCTTTCCAAGTAATATTTCTTGATATTGTTATTAGTTACACCTAACGTCGGTTTCTGATAAACTAAAAGCTTTGCCCATAAACTACTCTAAATATGTCCGAATATCAATAAGCTATCGAAAAGTCCATGAAAAAATGTTTAAAATACGAACCATTCTTATCTTTTTTTTAGAAAAAAGAAATCATAAATTAAATTTTGAATAGGATTAAAAAAAATAGAGTTGAAGAAGATGAATTAGCTAAGATCAAACTTAATGATGATGTTGTTTTCATTTAAATAGTTAGTCTGTTTTCTTTGCATGGAAGGTACCTGCATAGAAGCAGACAGTCTACCCTTCACCTTCCGACATTGACCTCCTTCGTCTGGTGTCCTCGTGATTATTTCGGGGGCACAGCTATAGATCATAATATGTCCAGAAATTTGTCATAAATTTAATTTTGGCTTCGAGTTACTTGATTTATAGTACAGTTATAAAATTAATAAGTAATTGCATATTATCTCCTTTTTTTTATTTTCGTTTTAAATAAATTCTACTTTTTTCTGATTATTTTTAAATCAAGCCAAAATATATTTGTATTAAATAGCTTTGGAAGAATTTTTAATATAAATTTTTTTTTTTGAAGTGCTCTGTAAAATTTGTATTGATAGTTTTATCGGTAAATACATCCAAATAGGCATTTTATTGTTCCAATTTATAAAAAATTTTGAAAAATCAAAATATTTATATAGAAATTATTTTAAAATAAAAATAAAAAATTATAAAGCAGACCAAATTTTTTCTATATTATCTCTCTTTAAGAATATTCATATAACGTACTTATTTTGCAAAAAGCAGAGGTGACACAGTTTTGACAAAAAAAAAAAAAAAACACTTTTCAACAAAATCCAAAAATTAAACCATGATATCTTAGTGGTATAAAAATAATAAACAAGTCTGGTGATCTAAGACATTTATCTTAGATTCCCCATCAAATCATTGTGAATAATAACACTATTAACTACCAAAGGTGACATGATCATAAAATATGATATCCAATTACAAAGTTAGGTGGATTTCGGAACCATTAACGTGTAAATTCGTTTAGGATAAAAAAATTTGTCAATTTTATGGCATTGATTTGATATTCGAATAATATAACATCAATACAAATATGATATTCACCCTGCTTAGGTGCTAAAGTTAACAAGATATTTTTGTTAATGAATTGTTGCGTAGGTGCTATAGTTATATTTATTGTCTATTTCAAGTAGACTGATGGAATTATCGTGTGCCCGTTCTTGGATTTGTTCTTATTTTTATTTTTTGTTTATGAACGTGTATTTATTGGAAAATACTTTACGCCTCAATAGTTTATCGTTATTTCATCTTGGAATTGAAAATCCTAGACTGTATTTTCAAAAAATGTCTCACAGTGATTTCAACGTGCTGTAGGTAAGTTCATGTCATTTAAAAATAAAAGAAAGATAAATTTTAGATCAATAATTATACTATAAGGCGAGCCAGCTGTTATTGGGGTGCGTCTTAAAAAATTCTTGGGTCTTACTCTTTTGACAACTTTAAATATCCCAGGGAATATGGATGAACTTTCTCACGCCTTTTAGGTCTCCATAAGCTTCGCTTGACTCACTAAGTGCTAGTCATGACTGTTCGAGGGCTATAATCTGTTTGAGCTTCTGCAGCTTTTATTTTGTAACATTGCTTGACCATGCTTATCTTCGCAGGATCTGAGAAGATGACTTCATCGAAACCGATCTCTTTCTCTCCCACAAAAAATAAAAAATAAAAAAATGCATGCAAAAACTAAACTAAAAAGAAAGTGTCCACGCTTCTCTCCTCCACACCAACCTTGCAAGGAAGATACAAGAATTTGTTGGAATAGAAAATAGGCATGAAGGAAACAGATGCATTAGCATACTCATTTTTATCAGAAAAAAGAAAAAAAAAAATGCAGTAATTGGACTCAACTTACCATTTATCATAATCCACTATCTTGTTGTTCCACTAGGCATCTGTATGTGCAGACAGAGTTTAAATTCCACAATCAAAGAGTCTAACAAAAAGAGAGAGTAATTATTAGAATCCCTAATCTGCTTGCTCGTAAATCTCAACCAATATAAGAAAATGCATACTGCAAACATTCATTAAATTACACAAAAAAGATAATGAAGCATCTTTTTTATCTCAAATAAACACTCAAAAATTAAGAAGTTATGAGATTCAGTACACTTGCAATTTACACAAATTGTGCTAGTGACATCAATAGTGCAAAAACTGCTTCATATGAAACCAAAAAGCACATCCCTCGGAGAACCTGCCATCAAAAAGAGAGTTGAACAGCCGTCAAAAAAGAGATGAAAACAAAAAGCAGAACCAATTCAAATAAACAGAAGAAAAGAAAAGGAAACAACTCCTTTTATAGCCTTAACTAGGAGCAAGGACCTATACACTGGACTACCCAGTACTATAAGGACTCCCGAACATACAGGTGCAGAGTGTACAAACTAATTCATTCTAATGCACGTTACCATACTTTGCTTTTGTAGGAGGTGATTTTCACACCTCAAATCCAGAACGTTCTGATCGCAAGACAAAAGCTTTTAGCTCCGCCAAGTTTCTCCTCCACACTATCAAAGGGCACAAATGAAAGCATCTCGAAAAGCAGAAAACAGCAGTGGGAAAAGAACATCTCCTATAAGCCATCCAACTGACCTTAGTAAGCTATTATAGAAGTACATGATCACCTAGCCAAGATACAAGTTTGTGGCCTCTCCTTTTTTTTTTTTTTTTTTTTTGAGATAAAAGAGGGGTAAAAACTACCCCCACTAAACATCAATTAAAATGATGAAACTTACAAAGTAGCATGAGTTACAAATAAAGAAGTGAAATGAGCCCAATCATACTTTCGGCCATTTTTTCTTGCACACGTGAACTCCACTCAAAGAAATATCTATTAATTTCCTTACCAATTAAATAAAAGGTCTTGATGAATGCTGAAAAATTCTTTTATTACTTTCGCACCATATGCACCACCAAAGTGCTGCAATCCATAAGTCCTAGTCTTATTTTAGCTGGAAAAATTTGAAATCTCCAACTTGTCCAGTAGTCATCCAATAATATTGGTATAATATTGAGATGCCAACTTTTACAAAGAAAGTTTTCCAAGCTACTTGGTGTAATGACAAGAGATGAAAAGATGAAAGGAGGTCTCTTGCTCAGTATTGTATAGTTTACAAAAATCGCTTTCTCCCCAACCTCTTTTTTTTAAGTTTTCAATAGTAAGGATTCTATTCTTGGATGATAACCATATAGAAATTCTTACCCTTAGAGGAGCTTTGATCTTCCATATTTTCGTTTTGAAGGCACATATGGTGCCTTCATCATTAATAAACTTGTAAAAACTGTTAACAGTAAATTTACCATCTTCTTTTCATTTCCAGACCACTCTATTATTCAAAAAATTAAGCTGTAAGTCAGATACAAACTGAGGAGTTGTTGTCTTTCAAATATTCTGCTGCAGAACTTGGGGATACGGTGTATACTATCCATCGGCCATTTCTATACATGATGAGACAGAAGCAGATTTACAGTTGGAAGAACTATAAAGATTGGGGAAGGCGACCATAAAAGGTTTGCTTCCAGCCCATTTATCCTCCGAGAAAGAGATCCATCTTCCATTTTAATTATACTTCTCCTAAAAATGTTGTATCATAAAAGACCTACTTAGTCACATGATGGAGATGACAAATCATGGCTTCATCCTCCTGTTATGAGAAAATTTGTTGCCTGAAGCCCTCCAAACAGCTCATATATACTTTTTTTTTTTTAAGTTTCCATACTAAAACATTCGGTCCAGATCTATAAATCCTAAATACAAGAGCATGAAAATGTTTTACCTCCAATCTGGATCCTGGAAACATATGCTACATATAACTGAAGAATTTGCAGTTTCTCATGTTTCGAGAATTTAGAATAACATTCACAACCACAAGGCATAAGTTTGAAATCCAACTTCTTTCTGCATAACTCATAAGTTTGTATTAACAAAAAATGACATAATATGAAGGGTTATGCCAAGCTGACAGCAAGAAACAAGTTTTTAATCATCTTGTGCCGGCAAATTCTCATGAAATTAAGTCTTGAATGGACAGAACTGAACCAGAGTTTGAAGTATCTGTTGCTAGCAATTATAGGCACATGCTCATCTGGTAACACAAGTAGATACATCATACATCCTAGCAAATCTTATCACATGCTCTTAGCCATGAAATAGAGCGCTAAACCGCTGATCCGGAATCACGTCTTTTTTTTCGAGAAATCAGAATCATGTCTTTTGTTCTTCAATGAAGGTATCCTTCAGTATCACATATTTAACATGTTCCAATGGATTGTGCACGATGCAGTCACTATGCTCTGAGAAGAAATCATGCTTTTCTGAACTCATTTAGATGACGAACAGAAAAATTAGATGCTCAGTGGGTACCAAAGAGGGTTACTACTTCCGACATCATAGAGGTGAAAGGCAAAATGAAAAAATAAAAACATGATTGATGCCCATAAAGCCAAGCCGCATTAATATGGGCAAGCTCAAAATCAGCCAAGTACCTGCACTTCTATCTATTCAGTAAATTTCAACTTACAAAGCCCACATTTGTTCACCATGGTTTAGGCTAGATTTACAGTTTTTATCTGATGCTTGACCAAAGTTAAACCAGATTATGCATCTGGGATGCAGCTCCAAACATCAGCGGCCATGTGGCATCAGCAGAATAGTCTGGAACAACTTGGTCTATTACTTGCATCACCTTAACAAATTATGAATTTAGATCAGACTACCATGACATATACGGTAACGGTTTCTTCTCAAAAAAAAAAAAAAAAACAAAAACAGTAAAAAACAAAAACAAAACAAAACAAAATAGACGGCATATACGGTGACGGTTAACTGTTGATGAATGATGATTGGTATCCGACGTGCAGTACTCTTGCAAGATAATATGGAGTGACAAATAAATTATGCAGTTGAGATGCATCCAATAAAATCATAAACAATGACAAGAATTTTAAGAAGGCTTGAAAGATGACCAACAAGCAGAGCGATCTAACTCCAAGCGAAGAAAATCTACTAAACATGTTACATGTATTCCTGGATTTACATTAAAGTGGAAGTTTATCCAGCAAATGCATATCAGAAGCAAATTTAATTCAACCAAGTAATGAACAGTAGAAAATGTCGATATCGCTTGAATTATGCCAACCAATGTTTGGCAGGCCTCAAACGTATGAATCCTGATAAAATAAGGGATTATACCATATCAGCCCCCAAAGATTTTAAAAGTACCAGATCAGCCCCCTATTTCAAAAATCTGCCAAATCAGCCCCTCAAACACTGTTTGAATTTTTTTCGGACAAATATTTCTATACTCGTTAACAGTTTGGATATCAAAAATATCTATCTAGAAATATTTTTTGGAAAAAGTTTGAACATGAAAGCTGTAGAGCTCGTCAAGATCTCTAACTTTTATGTTGAACATTTTTTCAAAAAATATTTTAAAATAGATATTTTTGAGGTCTGAAGTGTAACCAGCTCGACCGAAAATCACTGAAACAGTTTGTACGCCGAAAACACCTATCTAGAAGCATTTTTTGGAAACATTTTGAACATGAAAGTTGTATATCTCGACGAGACCTACAACTTTCATGTTCAAAATTTTTCGAAAAAAATACTTCTAAATAGGTGGTCTCGGTCTCGACGAAACGAGAGCATTTTTGTCCGGAAAAAATCCGAAACAGTAACGGAATGACTGATCTGTCCATTTTTTAAACAGAGGGACTGATTTGTCCAAAGAATTCAAAATGGGGGGCTGATATGTCATTATCCCATAAAATAAAAAGAAAAACGTACAACTACCAGACTACACTAAAGTTGTACCAAAACCCTACATGGGGCGGATCCTTCGGTCAGAGCAGAGGTGACCACCGTAGCGCATATGGGGATTGATAGCGCCCTTGGCCGGTGACGGCGCGTTCGGTTCGCATCGTGCATGACCTTTACTTTTTTATTTTTTTTATTTTGCATTCTACTTATAAATCTTTATATTATTCTTTAAAAGTACATTTTTAATAATTTATAACAATACTAATAAAACAATCTGTACGATTTGACACGATTGGCACAACACTCACAATATCAATATATATATATATATATATAATATATTATATATATATATATAATATATATATATTATTCCTCTAAATATAAAGCATCAAATACTGATACTTAATGATAATGATTTAACAAACTTATGGAGTAATTTTTTATATGTGCAGCAAAGTCTTTTGAAAATTATCTAGTAATGCTAGTATTATCTTGTACTCTAACTCATTATAAACAACGGTGCTCTTTTTAATTTTTAAGAAAAGTTGTTGGAAATGTAGCATGTAAATTTCTAAGGTGTTTTGAAATGTTCTTACATATTTTGAATCTCATCTGGCAAATATTCTGAAATGTTCTGACCTTTATGGAGAAAAAATTCAGACCGTTGTCGATGGAGTTTGTTTAATGTCAAACTAACTTTACAACATTAGTTCAAAAATTAAACATAACGTTCATTTATAGGTATAGTTCAATTTTTTTAATAGGTTATTCAGTTTTATTTCCCTAAACTTGATTTCAGGCTTAAATCAGAACACAAAACGTTTCCTGATAAAGTTATTTGTAAGTGTTTTTAAAATAATAATAATAAGAGTTACTTACGTTTTTTATTCTTTAATTTAAAATTATATTTTTATACTTTTAATTTAAAATGATACTTTTATGACCACTTGATTAAGATCAAAGCTGTCATTATAATTTTTCTTAATAAAAATAAAATTAATTTTAAGAGAACATATTTGTCATTTTAAAAAATTAATATAGTATAAAAATATTTTAATTTAAAAAATATATGTTTTATGGTTTTAAATTATTGGGATAACAAAACGTAAAAATAACAGTAATGTTACTTGTAAGCAAAGATGCGCGATGCCATCACCGACGCAAGTCTCATAAGGAAATTTGTCGTGATACAACAATACGATAAGAAAATGGTACATTTTTCCCCGATACATGTATGCAACACCATCATCAAATAACGAAGTCAAGGGCGACGAACGCAGGAGCGCCTCCGACATTATTCTAATAATCACTCTTATTCATAGTTATACGGACGGGCTAGAGGACGCAGTCGAACAAACCACAGCTCAAACAACCCTGCAAAATCATCAGTAACATTCAAAAATTAGTATTGCTCATGAAATCAAGTGTATAATTGGCGTAATCTGATGACGGGTTTTTGGATAATTTCTGTTGGTATAGCAACTTGGAAAGTTATATTGGAGAGTTAATGTAATTACTTGGAGCAATCGACGGTGGTGCTGATGGGATATGGGATGCTGACACCACATTTAGATGGGAGACCGGAGACGAGGTTGGGTTTGAGACCGGCAATTGAGCCGGCCGCGTTCTTGAGGCAGTTGCAGGCGGTCTGACGGTCAGGAGTGGTCTTTGCCGCCGAGTTGAGGGTCTTAATCCCATTGCAGCAAGCAGGCGGCACTACGCCGCCGTTGCGGGCATAGGCAACACACGGCGCAATCGCCGAAGCCACCTGCCCGCAAGTGACAGCCTCCGCCTCACGGGACGTGGCGATCAGCAGTGCCATTATAGTGACGGCAACGACGGCGATGATCGACTTCGCCATTGAGATAATAACCTATCTAATTAAAATGCTTATGTAGCTAGAGGTTTAGATGTTGTGGTGGTGCAGAAGCTCGACGAGTTTGTGTTGGTTTTATAGGCTTAAAATTGTACGGTCAGGGGGTAGGAGGAAGGTCGGCTACAAATACAACTACAAATTTTTTAAGGACTTGCTAATGACCTATCTAACGGTATTAATGGACTGCACTTAATTTGATATAATGAAAGAATGAGACATTAGAGCAGAATCACAGGAGATATAGCTAACTTCCGAAATCTTTAGTGAGATAACAAAAAGAAATTATGGAGTTGCAGTGATAAATTAATCCCAATAGTATAGTAAAAAAAGAAAAACTTCATAGCCGTCAAAAGTTTTTTTTTTTTTTATATAACAAGACGAAATTTTTTTATTACACCAATCCCGATATTATTGGAGATATCGTTTTCTAATCACGATCCATCAGCCAGTATTAAGTCGAGACTGTGATTAGAAAGTAAATACCGACGAGGTGTGTATCTCAAGCCAGACATGAAGTACCGGCGTCCTACCCAGCAATTCTTTGAAATAATTTATTCCTTATTCAGGGCCACTTGTAGGATTCAAATATACGACATGTGCTTTATAAGGTATAAGCCACACTGCTAAATTTTTTTTTTTTTTTTTTTTTTTTTTTTTTTTTTTTTTTTTTTTAAGGGAGGGAGGGGGTGATGGGAGATAACCAACAAAAAGTTAAAGTTGGAATTTTTTGCTGGTTAGATATATGTTTATTTAAAAAAAAAAAAAAACTATAATATTCAAATCCTATATAAATATATAATTGTTTTAGCGTAAGTGTTCATTTGGGACCAAATACGATTGCAGGGAAAGACCGGTCCCACTTGATCACTGATCTGGTACTGTTCACGGTCACGGGTCTATGGGTTTTTACTAGTCAAGGATTGACTTTCCAAATAAAGTATTTTGGGAACACCAATTTTCAAATGAAGTAGATGAACAAAGTATAAGTGGTCATGGGAACGTTATAAGTTATTCAAAAAAAAAGAGTATTTCAAAAAAATAAAAAATTATAGATTTGAATAATATCTATAATTTATATATATAAGTTTTTAAAAAAAATCTTTAAATAGATATTTTTAGAACTACAAAGATTAACATGTATTAAAATAATTTTAAAATCTGTTTCAAACGTGTTAATTTTGAAGTTCCAAAATATCTATTTAAATTTAAAAAAAAAATAATATAAAAATTATTCATCAAAATTTATAACTTTATGTAAATTTTTTTTCAAAATAAAATCTTAAATTTTTTTTTTTTTTATAATAGCGCGCCATGCAGATAACTTATTTGCACGGCACGCATGTTAAAATTTGCCTCCCAAAACGTTTTCAGCATGAATATTAGCTGGCATAACCATATCATTCTTGAAATTTTCTGGGATATTATAAACCCCAAAAATAGCATTTCCATTTGATGAGGCCAACGGATCTCAGATGGGTCTTGCAGCATGCGACTAACATATGCCATTTCTTAGACTTATTTCATTTAGTAGGAGGAACAACAATTTTCACGTGGTTCAATTAATTAAAGCAGTATATATCCACGGCAATTAATGACTTCATTAATGACTTTTACAAGATTGATGAAAGAAGTAAATATGAATTTCTCACTCTGGTTAAAGAAATGTTACGAGTAGAATTAATGACTCACTCACTCTATCTTGAGATGTTACAGTGGAAGTTAAGTCTATTTGGTTGTTTTTTTGCCTATTTTACTGTATGCCAGATAGGTATATTATATTGGTAGCTGATCTCACCTTATTAATTACTTAAATTAACTGCGATAAGATTATTGAAAATGATTGAGAAAGATAAACAACATAAAACACTGCTTCGTGTGAGATTGCTAATTGGCGAACTAGGTAGGAAAATGACATGCATGTTAGGCAGGGACGGACCCAGCTTATCGGCAGGGGTGTCAAGCGACACCCCTGCTCTGGATAGTAATTCAATATATAATACAATACATACAGATAAATATATAAAAGAAAGACATAAATCAAACATTGCCCTTGACGCAACGGTGGGGAGATTGATGGATTTTCTTGAGATGCGGGTTCGAATCCCACATAACACGAGTTACTTTTTTTTTTTTTTTGGGGGGATAATTTTTTTTAAAGTATCGAAGCACCAATTTAGAAAATTTATTTTGGAAAAATTTTAAATAATTGTAAATTCCCTTAAAAATCTATAATTTTATATTATAATTTTTTTAAAAATTCTTCTAACTAAATATTTAGATAGCAAAAATATTAAAAAAAGCTAAAAGAAGAAATAAAAAAAATCTAGAGATTGGATGGAAAAAGCTATTAAAGTAGTGGTTGTCTGAAAAAAAGTCTTTTCTTTTTCGTTCACTTTTTATGCGCCGAACCCGATAGTCAATTAAACCTAATTATTTAATCCTTCCATTGTTCCACACCATATCGCCATTAGAGTGCCACATGACGCACACACATGATTTTCTCAGATTATTTTTTTTTTGAAAAATTAATTTTAAATTTCATCATATTTTGAGTAAGTTTTGGTTATTCAAATTATATTATTTATTGTTCTAAAATTAAATAGTTTGATTTTTTTTACTTGTAACGTATTTGTGTGGTTTTTTTTTTCGCTTATAAATATCTACATATATTATATTAGATTTTGACACCCCTGCTTAAAATTTCTGGGTCCGTCACTGATGTTAGGGGTGAGATTGCTAACTGCTGGCGATATTTTGTCTGAAATTTTTTACCATGCAATAATAGTTGGCAGACTAGGTAGAAAAATGACGTGTGTTAGAGGTGTAAATTCAACAGAAAATTATGGATAACCTTCTATTTTTCTAAAAAATTATTTTTTAATTCCTTTTTTTTTTAAACTTAATAATAACTTCCTAATTTTAAAATTACATATCTTTTAACTCATCTACCTTTTAAATTGACATTAATATTCCTACAAATAAACAATTTAATTTTGTTATTGCCGTGAATTTTTTTTCTCTGTCAAGAATTTTTTTTTTTTTCCTTCCAAACCCTAGATCATCTGTCACCACTTTCTCCAAATATTTTTCTAAAATTTTCTCATTTTATTAACTATCTCATAAATTATTTTAAAAAAATCAGCATATAAGAAAAATAATAATTAAATGACATTTTTGTCAGAAAAATATTATTTATTAGTTATTAAGATTAAACAATAAAAAAATTTAAAAATAAAAAATAATTATCGAGATCTCAATTTAGAATGGCTAAAAAATTATTTTTATCAAGTTAAGCGGCTAATTCATAATTTTCTCTAAATTCAAATAGAGGGCCCGTATGGCTTTGGTCTTCTGACTCTTCTCACATGTTCTAGCACCGCGCCGGTCTGCATGATAGGACCTAATTGCAGACCGAATACTAGGTGTCGCTATGCTATTTGTCTCGTCTTTGACTTTTAGAGGCTCATTATCGAAGTGTACACGGCATGGTCAGGGTCGGTCGGAGGCTCCTGGTGGACTTCTCTTGGGCTTGTCCTGGCCCAAGCCAATTCCCATGACTCGTAATTAAAAATCTGAATTCCTAGTATCACCTGCCACACTAATTACGTACTACCAGACCTGTGAAAAGCTAAAAATGTTTTTTCGAATTGGATTCACCTAAAGATTCACCCAATTGTATTATTTTAAAAAATTATATGTATTTAAGAAATTTTCGAAATTAAAATTACAAATTTTAATAATATTTACCATTTTTATATTTTTTTTTAAAAAAAATTCTAAATAAATATTTTAAAACTCTAAATTAACAGATTTAAAACAAACTTTGAATATTTTTTATATCTATTATATTTAAGAGTCTCAAAATATTTATTTAAAAATATTTTAGAAAAAATTAATATAAAAATTTTAGATGTTATTAAATTTATAATTTTTATATTAAAAATTCTTTGAAAAAATATTATATATATATATATATATATATATATATATATATATATATATATATATATATATATATATATATATATAAAATTACATATAATTATATTTTGGGTGCATCTAGAAGGCTAATTGCACTCAAATTTGAAAGGGGCGATGGGGATTATTTTTGGGATAATACCATATCAGCCCCCAAGGTTTGAAAACGTTCAAATCAGCTTCCCATTTCAAAAATCGATCGTTTAGCCCTCCAAATATTGTTTGGACTTTTTTTGGACGAAAATATTCCTATTTGTTAACAGTTTGGACGCCAAAAGTAATTATCTAGAAATATTTTTTGAAAAAATTTTTAACATCAAAGTTGTAGATCTCGATGAAATCTACAACTTTCATGTTGAAAATTTTTTCAAAAAATACTTTCGAATAGGTAATTTCGGGGTCCGAACTGTTAATGGGTCGACCCGTAATCCGTTGAACAGTTCGGTCGCCGAAAATACCTATCTAGAAATATTTTTTGCAAATATTTTCAACATAAAAATTGTAGATCTCGTCGAGATCTATAACTTTTATATTAAAAAAATTTTCAAAAAATATTTTTAAATATGTATTTCAGATATCCGAACACTTATGGACATTTCGTCCGAAAAAAATTCAAACAGTGAATGGAAGCTGAAATGGATATTTTTTAAAATGAAGGGTTGATTTGAAATGTAAGCTTAAAATAGGGGGCTGATATGTCATTATCCCATTATTTTTTCCGTCCGTCCACCGGCATAATGAAGGATGCACAATGAATGCTGCAAATAGCGACACCAATCTTCTGGATCCTCAACTGTACCCATTTATTATGCAGTACACATCATGTCAAGCATGAATGCTGCTACTATGACGAAAGTTAGGCGTATGAGTTATTAACCATAAATACACATCCTGAAACTATATATCCTGGAACATGGTGTAATACACTACTTGTCTGACCATCAATATATTAGGGTTTTTTTGTGCCAATTTGGGGCATAACTTCAGGACACGACGATTCTATAATAAGGCTAAACTAATATGTCATGAAAAAAAAATTATTTTTCAGTAACCGAAGATATCTTGATGCAATCAGAAATTATATACTATATATCGAATGCATGTTATATAATTTGGTATCAGTATATCATTCTGATTATATAAGGCGTGCTAATAGCTCTATTAAATAACGATCTTTCAAAAATTTACAACTCGCCGGCTGCGTGACAAACAATAATTTTCATGGACTGTACTAATAAAAGAAAACATTCGAAACGTAATTTTGCATATGAAAGAGTATTGCTAGTGGTGGATGTTACTATTGTAGAATATTTTTAGTTGTTAGAAGATAAGTAATGATCGAGCTGGTCCTCGACCGATCAATAAAGTGTTCAAAAACAGTGAAAACTAGGATTAGAAGCAGATGAAAATCACACAAGACGCAGAAGATTTTAACGTGGAAACCTTTGAGGAACAAAGTAAAACCACGGGCTGTCACGTAATGCCAACGATAGAATGATTTCACTAAAAACAATATGAATACAGATCTCTCAATTACAGAATAGGGCGTTAGTCTCTCTATCAGCCAACCAACCTCTTTTTTGGAGTTGTCTACTGCCTTATATAGCCATTATGGAGGACATTCCCTAGGCCCGGGCGGCCCTTGAGCTTCCTCATTTAATAGCCTAATAACCACGACTCATTAATTGCCTACCTTAATGAGCCTTTATTAGGAATCATAAAGAGTGCGTCGGTTACATTCCTCCGCGCGGGCATGTAACGGTCCAACTTCTCATGATTTGCTGGTGTCGACCTCGGGCGAGATCGCTACCGAGGTGTATGTCGGGAGTCGACCGTTGTTGGTACATGTTCCAGTAAAAGCCCCGATGTCTACGTCAGGTAGATACTTGTTTATGTCTTGGGTCTTTACTTCGGGTCCGGCCCATCTTTTTTCTCAGAGCACGTCAGTATCATGACACGTGGCGATCCAGAACGGGGTTATATCAAGTAACATTGCAGATGATGAGTTACTATGGAGGATAGAAGATGGCACATATTAGAGGCTGATAGAATGGTGAATTACTTCAACAGCTAATGCTACCAACCAAGACATACTACAAAATGTGACTATAACATTTATTACTTTAATTTTATCAAAACATCTAAAACGAATGTTAAGTTCATCCTTCACCAAGCTTCCAACCTGAGCTGCATTGCTTGGAACTTTTTGGAATTACAACTTATTTCTTGCTGTCCAGACATGATAGACGATGGCAGTCGACGCGGCTCTTTTGATATGAACATACTAATTTTCGTAATTATGAAGAAAATCAACTTTACAATGAGTCAACTAGCTTTATTTTACGTTTTAAATAATTTTATGTATAATTATATTTTGTGATATAAGCCTATCCACAAAGTTGGCTTCAAATTTTCTTTTTATATATTGTTTTGTTTTAAATTACAAATAGGTATTTGCCTTTATATTGTTTTGTCTTAAATTACAAATAATTTTATAGTTTTGTCTCGTCACGTTAACTTTCCTCATTTTCAAAAAAAAAAAAAAAAATGGCATGTATAATTTCGTCATATCAGAGTGTCAATAGAGTATAAGAAGATCATTTTGAATTGGAGAGTATATTTTAATAATTTGAAATATAAAAGATACAAAAAGACAAATATCCCAATTACAATCGTATGAATTAGACTATAATAATCATATACAAACTTGTGTTTACTTGGTTAAGTTGCGTTTCGCTTATTCATGGAAATTGTGGTCCATGGAAGTTGTATGAATTATTAGAGTTTTGGTGTTTCTACTGATCTTATTGGAAAATTGGACTGATTCATATAGATAAGTAATTATTGGAGACCATTAAGGTACTAATATATATTGATAGATAAAATTTTAGGTTAAATCATAAAAGTTTCAAATATAAAGAATATACTAGAGTATGGTTCTGATAGTCATCTTTACTACCGGTAAGTATATAAAAGTTCATTGGAGATCAGTGCTGACTACTGAAGTATTCCTAACGTTTGTGAGTATAAATGTAAGTACCGGTCCATTTTTACAAATACTTACACAAGTCTGAAGTATTTTATATTTGGGCTAATTATTGTTCAGCCCTCCATCCAAAATATTTTTTGCTATGCAGCCTTCCAACCTACATTCTTACTGAACAACACCTGTTTTTATTGTTTCACTTTTTCCACAGATAAAAAATATCTCCAAAATATCCTGACACAACAGGTCCTGACCTGTTTAATATTTTTTGCAATACTTAAATATTATTTTTAGATAATATTTTCGACACCTTAAAATAAATATTTATAAGTATATTTAGAAAAATTTTCAAAATAAAAGTTATAAATCTTATGAAAATTTATACTACTTTTCGTGTTCGAAATTTTTCAAAAAATTTTTTTAAATATTTATTTTTGGATGTTGATGGTTAATAATAATTTTTAAACGTTATTTTTAACACCTCAAATAAAATATTTAGAAGTATTTTAAAAAAATAAATTTTAAATATGCAATTTGTAGATTTTATAAAGATGTACAATTTTTACATTAAAATTTTTTTTAAAATATATTTTTCAATATATATTTTTGGTGTTAAAAATAACACTTAATCAGAGGTTAAAAATGTTAAAATACATTAGGATTGAGAGATTTTTTTGTAGGATAATTTTTCATCACAAGTTAATTTGATAGAGTGAAATTTAAAATAGTTGTCCAGTAAAGTTAGAAATTGGAGAGGAGGTTAATTTTTTTTATTTTTATTTTTACTTACATCACAACGCATCGGATCCTTTATTTCAATCAGATTTGATGGATGAAGATCATGTGATTATGGGCAGCAGCTTCGTACGGATAGGATGAACTTATTGGTTGGAAATTTAATGATCCACATAGATTTGTCGCCGCAAACTTGCGGGCGTTCTCGTCGCAGCTTGGCAGTTGGCACGTTGTCATCCATTGACTACCGACAATTGCACTGTAATTTTTTTTTAATTATTTTAACATTTTATTAAAAATTAAAAAATTAAATTTTAATTTTTTAATATGTTTTAATATATTTATAGTATTTTTTTAATATATTTTTGATATCTCTGACATATATTCGATATTTTATATTTGACATTTTTAGTAAATTTCTAACATTATTATATTAATTTTTTATATCTTTATATTAAAAAATAACATATTTATTTTTCTTATAATTTTTAACACTTTTGTAATAACTTTTAGCATCCCCGTAAAAATATTTAAATATAATTTTTTTTACAAATAAATTACAGTATAAGATAAATTATTATCAGAGACTGCAATATAAGTCTTCCTTCCAAAATATTTGATTATCGTTTGAAACATGAGTAGCAATTTTTGAAATATTTTTAACTATAAAATTATAAATTACATTAAATATTTACATTTTTATAGTTTAAGCTTTTTCATAAAATACTTAAAATAGATCAAATAAGTCTATAAAAATTTTATATATAATCTCGTGTTTCGTAAAGTCAAATGGACGATTTGAATCGTCCATCATAGGGAATTGCCTGTGCTTCTTAGCACAGGCGATCCCATCTCATAAAAAAAAGATGGCCAAAATTTAGTAAATGCACTTTTACTATAAACTTTTGGGCGCTCATACCCTTCAACTTATTTTGGGACCTTTCATATCCTTCTACTTCAAATTTAGGAACGCGATGTCCTTATTCGATTAATTAGACGGACATGTCACTAATCTTGCTGACGTGGCACTAATTAATATTTTTTATTATTTTTTAACATTAGTTGGACATTAAAAACTACCCATGTTTATATTAAAAAAATAATTAAATAATACTTAATTGGTGCCACATCAGCGTAATTAACACCTAAATCCTCTTGAGGGGTATCGCATTTTCAATCTAATAGTAAAGGGGTATGAAAGTCACGAAAATAAGTATAGGGGCATGAGTGCCCAAAGATAAATAGTAGAGGGGTATTTACTAAATTTTGGCCAAAAAAGATATATATATATATATATATATATATATATATATATATATATATATATATATATATATATTTGCCATCTGAAAATTTATTTATGTCCTCTTATTTAAAAATTTTGGAAGAACATATATGAATATAAAAATACGACACAATATAGAAGTAGAATTTTATAAATTTTAAAAAATAGAATATAAATATTATTCAAACACAATAATAAAAAATATAATAATTAAATTAATTTAGATTAAATATTTAAACATCTTAACATTCAACAATATTAAATAACAAATTTTATGCATGATATAATATTTTGTAATTTTAAGATAAATATAAATAACAACAGTCTAATTATATATAAAAAATACTAATATAGTACATAACTATATTATGCTATTATTGTTATGTGCTGTAATTATTATATAGTATTTTACTTCTCTTAAAAATTCTTTAAATTTTTTATTAAAAAATAAAAACAAAAAATACATAAATACGGTCATGTGTGTCCGACGCGGGCGTCCAGAATTATTTTCTTTGGCAGATATTCAACATGTGTTCTAGTGTGTCCGTGGTGTACACTATACGAGATGATATTTTAGCGTGTCCGTACTTCATATTTAAAAATTGGCAGATTATCTCCAGAAATTGTTGTGAAAATCTCAAAAATATAATTTTCTCCTTTTGCAGCTGCTTATATAATTCTGTTTGCTTCCTAAACCAGTAAATTGAAATGATCCCTCTTAAACCTGCTTAGATATTGCGTGAACTTAATGTGTATAAGATAATTACAGTTGCAGCTTCTGGTACATTACTTTTACACTGCATTTGTTGTATTTTTATTTTATTTATAAACTCTTACATACTAGTTTACAATATGTCATGGTTTGATCTTCATAGCTATATATATTCTAATAATAGTAAAATATACATTTTTGGGAGAGCTTGGTGTACTTTTGTTTTAAAAAAAAAAGATATTTGAGTCACAGTTTATATAAAACCAATGGACGAGTTGCGGTTGCGAATGTTGACTACTTAGAATTGCCGCATCGAAGTACAATACAGTCCTACCTCCTAAGCATAAATATCTGTCTACATTCACTATTTTGAAAAATTTATAAAATAAAGAATTTGAGTATGTCCTATAGTTTTTACTTTAAGTTATTAAAAATATTATAAAAATACATACTTTAGGTTCTAAAGTTTTAATGAATTAAAAGGTTTATATTAAATTTGCTAAAACTTTATAAAATCTAAACATATATTATTAGTATATCTTTAAAATTTTAAAATACAAACTGTAAGCTATTTTTATAATTAATTTTTTTTTACTATTATTTTTTTTTTTTTTTTTAATGAGGGGAGGTTTAGACCTCTAGAGTCCTCTAGAGTTAAGACATGGATTCCAATCGAACTCTAAAAAGCTAGCTCAAGTCAGAAAGAGTAACATGCCATAGCAAAGAAAATGATACATTATACCAACAATCTCATGTGACCTAGCAGAGATTTGTTTGAACATAAAACATTGGTCCTAAGTCCGTCCCGTCCAGTCGCCCTACTGTGGCTCCCATTTTTTTACTATTATTTTTTGAAATATTTGAATGTACTGTCATATGGTAGGTCAATATTTGGACGCTGAGGAAAGCTTCAACTTTGAGAAACTTTGCCCCCAAAGCGAAAAGGACAATGCCCACTTGCTAGAATCACGAATATGTAAACAATTTTATTCAATATAGAGTCTAACACATATATACGGATACGACAGAACACGTATTAGACACGTTAGTAAATATCTAAAAATAAAAAAGAAAAAGAAATTATGGACACGTCTCGTATCAAACATGTTATACATAAGAGTTCAATACGTAAGTCCGTATTTTTATCCAAAAAATTTTAAAATCTCAAAGTCTGCTGAAAAATAATAGAGATTTTAGATATGATGAATCAACCTATGTTGTCCGCTCGTAACTCAAACTGGGCTTATCTGCGTCAATCAATATCACTTGATAATAACTCAAATCGGACATGTTTGAGTAATTACTGAACAACTGAAATTTATTTTTTTGACACAGATTGATTCTAGGACGTTAGATTAATTTACTCGATCCATAGAGACTCTAAAATATTTTGAAGACTTGAAAAGATTTTGGAATTTTTAAAATAATTTACCCTAAAATGATAGTTTTTAGGAAGACCTATTGCACTTCTTCTCGAAAGTCATAGGTCAAAACAAATCTTCATGAAAGTTATTTGATTTATAAATTCGACAAGCAACTCGACTAACACTGTGTATTATTCATACAGACTGCAAAATTAGACCCGACCACTCCAATCAATCAGGTGCAGGGTCGAACATAATTTGGTTAGGTCCCTCATTTAGATTCTTTGGTCCGATTTAGTCCGAACCAATTAAACAAAAAGATTTGACAAATAGTTGATTAAAATTAGTACATAATATTCTTCAAAGAAGATAATAATATATAGTTGTTTATCCATTGTAAATGTAATTCTTATATTTATACTTGTATTGTTTAATAAATATGTACTAGTTAAATATGTTTGAATCCAATTTTTAGCGAATCCCAATGTGGACTGAACCGGCTTCGTGGGTCCGTGGTGACCAAGATCCGTCATATTTTCATACGAGCCTGCCTACCATTAACACGAGAAGATAACTAACAGGCCACTATTGGGCTTCAGGTAGCCCACACCCAGACCTTCTTGAACATAATTAGTTAGGACTGTACCAGCCCAGGTATCATACTGGGAACCACTCTGCCATGGTTCCTTTTGCATCCCTCATTTCGGTGGGCGGGTCAAACCCATACAGTAAAATATCAGAAATATTTCTTTTTAATATAATGCTTGGTGTTATTATTTTAACCAAACACCACCTTAATCCATGTCTACTATCGGACGACACGAAATTGGTTTGCAAGAAAAGCATCATAGTTAGACCAGAGATTATGCGGCCTTCACGCTCTTGGAACATTCATAATTTATTGATAATTAGATTCAATAGTTTGTATCACACAGAAATTTGTTGGTAATCCTGGATTGGTAGTAGCGATTGTTCACGCTCAAAGGCAAGATCATTGCACTGGGGGTTTAGATTGCTATAAGATCAATAAGTACAGTACATAAACAAGAGTCTTCGTTATTGCTTTACTCGTTGCCAGGAGTACGCTTTGTTTCAACGTTTTTTTATCTCCGTTGTCGCCGATGTCTTGCTCGCGGGAATAGATCAGGGGTGTCAGTTACGGATTACGGTTCCAATTTGGAATGGATCAACATTACACTAACTCACGAACACAGCCCAATCGCAATCCAAAGCGGGCTGTAAGGACACTGTAACTCTCAGAGCTCAAACAACACGCATCTTCTACACCCAGTCAATACATCAAACTTAAGGATGGCAACGGGTCGGGTCGAGTTTCAAGCCACCCGAACCTGACTCGAATGGATTCAGATTCAGGTTTCAAAATTTGTGTTAGGGTTATTTTTTTGGGGGTCAGATTCGAATTTGTTTGACTCAGATTGGATTCGGACTAGGGTTTGAATATATATATATATATATATATATAATATATATATATTCTAATGATTAAATTATAATATAAAAGATTCTTAATACTAAAGACCCTAAAACTTCTAACTTTTAAGTGATATGGGATAATTTCTTAACTCAACTCTTAGTGGGCTAAGTATACTAAATATTAAAAATTAAATAATTATTCCGTATCATCTATAGGTTAAATATTGTATGGACTTTTAGTTTATTTAAGAGTCATTTATGTTATAATTTTGATCATTAAAAATATATTCCTTATTTATATAAAATACAAAAATATTCATATAAATATATGTTGTTTGTACTTATATATGTTATATGTAAATAAATAAATATATATAATATATATATATATATATAATATATATATATATATATATATATATATAATATATATATATATATATAATATATATACTATATATTATATAATAAATTTATGTATATATTTTTATGTCGAGTCGGGCCGGATTTGGGTCGGATTTCAGTCCAATCTGAATTCGACCTGAACCCACTCGGGTTCGGGTTTTAAATTAGTCGAGTTTTAAAATTCGGGTTTTTGGTTGTTTTTTCTTAGGTCAAATTCGAATTTGTTGCCTTGGATCGGATGGGATCGTCTCGGGTTCAGATTCAATTGCCATCCCTAATCAAACCTGTCACCGAGTGTCAAGTTGTGATCTAGATTCAATATTTTTAACTTTTAACACTTTATAACAATTTAAAAATCGTGGCTACTAATTCTCTTGAACCTATAAACAAAGGGATGATTAAATCAAGAAGTACGATAATACGCTACTTAAACTTCGCATAAAAGAAAGACTAATTTTTCTATTAATTTAAATACGAAATTAAATATATAATAATATATATATATATATATTATATATATATATTATATATATATATATATATATATATATATATAGGTGTTGAAAATACTTTAAAAAATAAAAATAGTGAATGTATAATCACAAATTGATAATCGGTATACGATTCGGTGCATTGATGCGTGCGGAGGATCTGTGTTATGTTAAGACACAAATTTAGCTTCAACGTTCCACTTACTTTTCTTCTTTTTTTTTTTGATCAGGAACGTTCCACTTACTTTAACCAACGGTCTACATATTAACTCTTGGTCTCCGGTCAAGATTGCTGAGCATTTGAGTAAAATATATTCATATATAACTGGAACTTATGTGCTGAGCTTCTTCAGTTACTGACTTCTTTGTCATTAGCAACTCCAGAAAACATTTCCTTTTTTTTTTTTTTTTTTTTAGAAAAAACTCCAGGAACGTTTCAATCAATGAAAGCAATCAAATCAAAAGGAAAATCTGAAAGTCCAATGCTATTATGTACTGCAAAAGAGAATAGCTAGTCCATGTACAAGTTGTCATCGATCTTTGCAGAAGGAGTGCGGTTATCAATCAAAGTGATTGAGGTTCTTAGTATTGGTTCTACCGTAAGTAGAGTTCTCGAGTATATTGATTGTGTGCAAAAGCGGATCATTACACTCATGCTCACATCCGTCAGTGCGATTTTGGTGAAGACCCAGCAATATCTCCGGCTATAAGAATGGCTATCATAGTTATTCTCTAGATGCACTTATCAAGTCCCATAGCTATTTCAAGTGGAATTGTCTAGAAGTTTTATCTAGCGTATTTGTATTTGTTGGTCCCTCATAGATCTTTTAGATACTTGCATCTATAGGGCTTGACCCAAACATGTCAACATAAACAATAAACATTCATGAATCAAGTTTATATGATGGGATCCAAACGATCCAAGAATGTCAGTAAGACCGACTATCACTTACAGACCTTTTTTTTTAAAAAAAAAAAAGAAAAAACCAACAAACATGCACCTTAACCCAATTCTCTTGGCATGCTGTACGATCTGTGAAAGTTGGCTCTTCTTGTTAACGTAGAGTGGCTTTCCAAAGCATGAAAGGATGAAGATCGATTGAACATGAAGCATTGCACTCATTAAACATCATTTACAGCAGTACGTACAGGGCATTTAACTTTATACACTACAGTCTACAGTTTTGAGAGATTGCACAGTTCATCTGCTATCTCTATAACTGTACATTTTTCACAATTTCAACATCCCCATTAATGATTTTATCTACTTTTTCTGTTGCTGTCTGATGGATCAAGATCCTAATTTTCACTGTTCATGACCCGTTATAGTCATCGGATAGAGTAGTATAGGAGGAAGAAAAGAAAATTTAAAGAAAACAAAAAAAATTACTGCATAGTTTCTATGATATTTTATGAAAATTTTGGGAGTTAGGATGTCAATTGCACTTACATCAACATGAAAGCTAAGATTTTGGATTCATAATATTCGGGCAACATAGCTAACTTTAAGAATGTGACGCAAATAAATACCTGTGATGTCTTTTCCTATATCTAATGAAAACATAGCTAAATTTGAAATTATCCTAATTCTTTCTTACCTTTTATGCATATTCACAAATAGCTCACTGTCAAATATATACTTATTTACCTTGGAATGGTCATTCAGTTGGGTAATGTGATCATTAGAACCTCTAATATCACTAGATCTCCAGCAACCGCCGGTTGGACCTGCCTAACTTTGTCGGTCGGACCCATATTGGGACTCCTCGAGCAGTTGCAAATCGGTGTTTAGGGTACCCACAAAGGGCAAAAAAAGAAAGGTGAACATCTGCACTGTCTTCGTTCACAAGAGAATATCTTTAGCAATGTGGGTCCATTTCGTGAAGAGGTCCCAAACTTGGCCGAGTCCAAGCACCCATGTGGGTGGCCGACCCGGACATTGTGCACTGTTTCGGAACCATGCCGTGCGCGAGAAGAAAGTAGTGGACAGGGATGTTTCACTGTAGATGTGGTGTGCCTCATCAGCTTTGATAGTTGGGATCTATTGGTTTCATGGTCTCTCGATCGTTTGAACTGCCGAGCCTTGACGTTCTAATTCTTCCTTGTTTTCATCGTTTAACTCATGCGTTTTGCAAGGTGATCTCACAGAAAGAAAATGTTTTTCTCATTTATTTCTTACGTATTATCTTTCTCAGATTAGTGAGAGGAGCATGTAGAAGCAAAACTAGTAAATTACCATTCCGCCAATCAAAAAAACCCAACTATGTTGGCAATCAAAGGCCTAATTTCACCTTACCAAGGTTAAAAGTAGGATAAATCTCTCACTTTTTTATAGGAGGCAAGTTTGAAAGGTTGAATCTCATTCTTTAGGAGCGCCAAGCCACCGTAACGATCCAGGAGGATCTTAGCTCTACTCCATGTCATGAAAGCTCGGCCAACACTAGACTATGTCATCGCTCTCACGTCATTATTGTGCTCGTCACTTCCCAACATCATGAAGTTAAGTCCGATTAGCATCTGCAACTCGCGCACTCTTAATCAACCTCCTAGCCAAGTCAACCCAATTAAGGCCCAAATATAAGGCATAATGCACCAAATATAGGGTCAATTGAAGCCAAGAAGACCAAGTCAAGTTACCTCTTGGTCAAAATCATTCCAAAAGTCAAATTTGGTCAAAATCGAAATGCAAGGATAGCCAAGCAAGCTCAAGCAAGTGCATCACACAAACCAACATAGGCTAGACATAAGCCTTCATATACCGAGCACATGCTAGCATGTGTCCAAGGCATGTTTAGGTGTGTTTAGCACATGCCTAACGACATGTCAAGAGATAATTAATTTTATCTTTAATCTTAATCCAAGTGTCAATTAGGTGTCCTAAGTATTTACATGTGTTAAAAGTCTCTAAAAGTTTTTGCCAAGTGTATTAATGACAGAGTAACATTTATCTCAACAACAAAAAGAAAAGGGAAAAGAAAAGATCGTTTAGAGATAGCCTTTGGCTGATGCAACGTACACAGGCTTTTGCTCATAATCAATCTACTTTTGTATAATCATCATATAAATAAATTTATAGCTGATACAAAGTATGTTTTATTAATCGAAAAATTTCAACATTTCAGTTTTACATACTCGAAGATCTAGTGTCATCTTCGACGGAGTACAAAGAGATAAATCTCTCGCACTTTTATAGGTAGTATTTGCTGAATTCGAAATTAAAACCTTCATTCTATTGAGACGCCTTTCATAGACACCATAGCGCTAAAATTCAAGCAAGAAAGCTAAGATTTGTTGGATTTAAATTCTATATTAGCTTCAGAGTCAATTTTCTACGCTCCACCGCAAAATAGTTAGTTCCAAACACCTAAAATATAGGTACCAACAATACCCTAGTATGAATTATCTAATAATGAGAAAGTCCGATAGATTGGGACTTTAGATTGGAAGAGTGTCCTATCTAATATCATTCTTCCAAGTCTAGATATGTGCATAGACTATGAATAATATAAGAAGCACAATATATGGTTTTGTCCTTGGGCAAAGTCTATATCATATTAAACATCAAAGTTCTATTTTTGAAAGTCCTTGAAAAAGATTTGGTTATCATATTGGATTGTCTGCCTGAAAGCAACCCAAAATAGATGAGGAAAGTCCAGGATTTTGGGCAGGACCCAAGAGTCGGTCGGACCTCCATGTGCTCCCTAACATGCTGTGGGTCACCTCCCCAACTCCCAAAATTTGTTCTCCAGAATCTCAACATATCAATATCCATCCAGTTTTGAACCCAATCACTATCTGGGTCCATCAAGAGATATAAATGACAATTTAGGAATATCAAGACAATTTAAAGGGTCTATGCTTATATGGTCGAGAGTAATATACTTTATATGTCTGAGAAATGTGGAAATAGCCTTTTCCGGGAACTTCTATGTTCTTTTCCATTCTTCTCTGCCATAAAAAATGTTGAATAAGAATCTTTTTGTTGATCTCACCGTGTGGGATTGGGTCTCCTTTATTTGTGTGTTTTTTTCTTTTCTAACCATTTTTTTGGTATTTTTCAAATGTTTATTGTTCGGATATGTATTTTCTCGTGTCTATCATGTGTGTGGCATGCATGTTCATTGTCTTGTATTTTTTTTTGTTTTTATATATATAAACATATATATATTGTGCATGCATGGACTATTTTAAAGTTGAGAAGAGTTTATCAAAAATAGTAATACTTAAGAGCTAGCATAAATGTCTGCATCTTATCCTTTTCAGACAGCAACTAGAATAAATGCTTATCATCATTCTTCAAGCATCGTTTTTTTGGATATCTTATTCAATCTCATCTTAGCTAGCCTTATCCAACAAACGTATTTGCATAGTTACATTCTTTTATGGTTTTTTTAAGAAACGGACTTAAGGCGCCAAACTTGAACCGGCCCTTTTATAACAACTGCTAGTCCGTTAATAAAACTTTGTTCTTTTACCCAAAAAAAAAAAAAAAAAAAAAAAAAAAACCAGTGGTTTGTGTAAGTTTGCCCCATGACACTCTTCTTAAGATATTTTCTCTTTTTTTCTAATTTTTTTTTTTCAAAAGTAAGTTTTCTCTTGTTAGACATCTCAATTAGTGCTTAGATGTGGTAACGCGTCTTGTCCAATAAACATGTTTGATTAAGTTAATTTATTTGGAAGGTGTTTATAGCCAATCACACATCTTTCTTATTTAGAATGAGAGCTAGAAGGGGCATCGTGATGTGGGTCTGTTTCATCTACTAGTTGTACCTATTCAATTAGGATTAAGATTCCTATCATCCAACCCAACCACAATGACATGCTCCATGTGTTATGTTCATTCCACGCGTCTCATACTTATTGTATATATATATCGATTATCAACTTATTAGCAACAGTTGCCAAGACGGATTAGTTTTCATCTCTATGTTGAAGTCTATAACCTCCACATACTGCCAAAGATACGTATCATATACTATTGAGCTAGTAGATGCCCCAACGCTCGGCCGCCTTCACTCAGGACATACTCTTATTGTTTAGTACTTATATGCTTCTTGGGATCTCAAATCTTATATATATTTTTTTCACCAAAATAGGACAATATATATATAATAAATTAATATGCTATTGGAGATTTATAGAAAATATGATTATGCGCCTTATCATGAATGGAGGTTTGACAGAGTTGGAATTTGAACTGGATTAAGAATTAGAAGCTTGCCGCTATTAGCTGCGCCATCGTCATAAATGCTTTGATACCATGTGAAAATAAGAGATAATGTAAAGAACAGTGCACGCACGATATACTTGAAATTGTTTTCAGAAATAAAATTATGAAGTGCCATCATCAAATCATAAAAAGGACGGCTAACAACATTCAGTGTATATTAAAAAAGGATACAAGATTATTTTATACAGTTGCATATACAATACAATCTCTATTATTAGAGAATTTGTTTTTAATATTGCACCACTTGTTGACAGAAGACTGCTAGAATGGTCGGGTATACGCCCGTGACTGTACGCTCTCCTTAATGCAGTAGGAGAGATAGTGAGAATGATTTATTTCAACATATAAGAATTCTATCCAGTGTATGTTTCCTTAGACTGAATTGAAAGTCAAGAATCTATAAACCAACTCCTAAATTTTGCAAATTAGGAGAGCAGCTCATAATACAAAGTTTGATAGTATTGCATGCATTGTGTCACAAACTGCTCACAATGATGTTACAGTACAGTACAAAGATTGAGGGTTTGTTGTCTATGTGGACTTACAGAGTTAGTTTCTACAATCATAGTTTGACCTAGCTATAGTTAATCTCACAAAAAAAACAAAAAAACAAAAAAAAACAAAAAAAAAAAGAGAAAGAAAGAAAGAAAACTATAAATGAGTTCAAAAAATATTTTAAAACACCTGTGAGATCTAACTCTCAAGATGACTACTTGGCTAGTAATGAAGCACTGAGCACTTAGTTCAGAAGGTTAAGGTTAGCTGGAGAGACTTCTATATGCAAAAATATATTAACTGCAACAAACATTACAACTATATTCCAACTGTTTCATTAAGCACCAACTATATTTCATCAAACACCATCAATATACATACGACTCTACGGCTAGGATTTAAAACTGGGGACCATGACCATCAAATCATAACCGTTGAGGAAAGACTTTTAGTTTTTAGCTATGGACTCTCTTTTTTTTTCCTGCGCGGCTCCCGGGATCAAAGAACCAACGGTCCCAACTAACCAACCGAAGAGGGAACCAAGCGAGGGATGCGTGATTTCCGGGACACGTCTTCTGCCCACGTGACTCGTTGACTTAATTGATCAATTTACTCTTATCCAACCTCCAAAGTCACCTGCCTCGACTGAAGTAAGACTGTGTGATAGCCGAACGCTTGTAATACGGGATGTCTATCAAGCTTGCTCAATCCGTATGGACCGATTAGACCGAAAGAATTTTACTGTATTTAAGCTAAACAATATAATAAAATTATGCTTAATTATATAATAGTAGTTTTTATAGAAAATTTAATATTAGAAAGGCTAAAAAAAAGAAAAGAAAAATGGGTATTCAATATAGTTTCTCATCTTAGCTGGTCTCGATCGGACTAAAACTGGTCGTGTAGGTAGGTCCGGACTAGAGCCGGAACTATGTCTGGTCCGGATTAGATCGAATCGGCTGTTTCGGTCTGATTTTTGGTATGGACTAGTACCGTAAACACCCAAGCTCATACTTGCAAAACTTATGTAAGAGATTAAAATAATATTTTAACTATAAAATTGATATTTTTGTTATATTTTGTAATTTTCTAAACAAATTAACGAAAAAAAGTAGTTCAAATAATAATTAATTTTTAACAATGACTTATATAGGTCTATATAACACATCTGGGCTAAACTATAAGATATTAAATTGAAAAATAAAATCGCCTTCCTTACACATCCAAATAAATGTTAAGAGTTTTATAAGAAGCTACGTTGCGGTTGATTTACATAAACCAACTACCTGATTCTTCAAGCATTGTTTTACGTCATACATGTCGCACCTAATAGTTTTATGTATATATATATATATGACAAAATACTCCAATTTAGTAGTTATATCATATAAGTCATATATTAGCCGGAGTAATGCCAGCTAGGTAAATTAAAGTTTGATAACTATGTTTGTCATCTAAATATTAGTAGAGTCATCTATACTATATCTTTCAATTTATAATAGAACACATATAAAACATATGATAGATATAATTTAACATCTATAACACATGTTAAGTAAGAAGTTTCTTTTTTTATAGAAAATATGAGTTAAGCTGAAAAGCAGCTCACAACAGCACTTGATTCAATAAGAAAACGAAGAAGCCACAAAAATGAGCAAGAAAGCTAAAATAATAATAATAATAATAAATTACAGAATTAGTAATTTAAATGAAGCAATTAGGTCATTTTTTCTTACCACAGCCACCACACTAGCCTAAATTTTGATTAATCTAATCTCTTAGAACAGTGTCATTACATGCCGATATTTATAGAGATTATCCTTATATTTCTTTCTTTTCAGATACTCCACCATATTGTAGCCACAACCAAGTCCCAATCAGATCTAAAGTTCTTATCCATGTTATGTTTTTACCAAACATTTAAGAATCTTGTAGTTGTTGGCCCATTGTAGACTTGTAATTTCTTCGATATATGAGATGATAAGAAGTTATATTTAGATACGCATATAATACTTCACATCGCTCCCTCATGTGATCTCAACTGTAACTTTCGGCTAACAAACGAAAATTAATTATTCGTATTAATCATTTTAACAACATTTATTCAGAAGCTAATCTCTTTCAAGATTATTAAAAAATGAGTTAAGCTTGGACAAAAGCACTGAAACTAGGCTTAGATGACCACCCACCTTCTACTTGAACTAATTCTTAATCACCAGAATGTAAAATGATAAAAATTCTACGCCAAATTTTCAAAAGAGGAGTTACATATCAGCCTTCTTTTTTCCAAACTTTACAAATTAGTCCCTAAAAAACTTACGTTGATGCGACGGCGCATGCGCCACCATGTTAGCACATTTTTATATTTTTAAAAGCGATTTTTACAATTCTCCAAAATAGAAAGCTGGTATACAATTAACACTTTTCAAAATTGCGTGTGCTATAATATTAACATATTTTTTATTTTTATATACTGATTGAGCAATACATAGGAGCTAATATGCAATTAACCTTTGTCAAAATTAGTCATTAAATAGACAAACAGTGACTTGATTTGCTGCGCACACAAATAGATGAAACAAATATAGTTCTCTATTTGAATTATTTCGGTGGAAATTAGAGTGGCACATGGGGTAGGAGGATAATTGACCCCACATAGGAATCGGCGGCTGGTGGTGTAGGACATTGCATGTGCGCCCCTCATTTTCTAAATCCCACCGCAAGTCCGACGTGCGAACCTCCCCTAACTCTACTTCAATTTCTATATATAATCCATAAAATAAAATAAATAAATAAACAGGAGCCCGAAAAGGGAGGGGTGCGGCTCCCCTACTTGAGATGAAGTAGGAAGTAGGAAAAATACGAAATCGCCGCCGTCCATCGCAGTTAACACGTATCTCGAGAAAATGTATAAAATTTTTGTCCGCTTATTTGACCTATTTTTAAGCACTTTTTGGAAAAAATTTCAACTACAAAGTTGTAAATTTTGATGTAATCTACAACTTTGTAGTTGAAAATTTTTCGAAAAAATACAAAACGCTGTACAAAATAGATGATCAAAATTTTTTATTATCTTTTTGACATATTATTTGGCATTTTTGTAAAAAATGTTCAACTACAAAATTGTAGATTACATCAAAATTTACAACTTTATAGTTGAAAGTTTTTTCAAAAAGTGCTTACAAATAGGTCAAATAAGCGGACAAAAATTTTATACATTTTCTCGAGATACGTGTTAATTGCGATGGACGGCGACGATTTCGTTTTTCCTACTTCCTACTTCATCTCAAGTAGGGGAGCCGCACCCAAAAGGGAGCTCCCATTTCACACAGTCTCCTCTATAAATACCAACTCTTCCCCCCGTGTTCTTCACCGAGCTTGCTACTAATAGCAACCAAACAATAAACATCTCAAACTTGGGTTATTTAGCTAGCTCTCCAATGGCGTTCCCCAAGTCTACCATCTTCTGCATTCTCTTCTCTTTGCTTGTTAAGGGCACCGTAGCCTACGACAGCGGCTGGCAAAATGCGCACGCAACATTCTATGGCGGCGGGGATGCCTCGGGCACAATGGGTAAGCTTTCCAGCCACTAGTTAATAATTTGTATCGTGTTCTGATGATAAGAGAGTGCAATTGTGAACGGAAGTTTGTAATTTGTGTATGCGGTGTACAGGTGGGGCATGCGGGTATGGGAACTTGTACAGTCAGGGATACGGGACGAATACGGCAGCACTGAGCACAGCGCTGTTCAATAACGGGCTCAGCTGCGGTGCGTGCTACGAAATGCGGTGCAACGACGACCCGAAGTGGTGCCTGCCGGGCACCATCGTGGTCACCGCCACAAACTTCTGCCCGCCTAATAACGCCCTCGCCAACGACAATGGTGGCTGGTGCAACCCTCCCCTGCAACACTTCGACCTCGCCGAGCCTGCCTTCCTCCAGATCGCCCAGTACCGCGCTGGCATTGTCCCCATCTCCTTCCGCAGGTAATTGAGTAATATTATCAAACAAATAATCAAACTGCATGTATGTTTGTATCAGTAATTATGTGCTGATAAAATTGGGATATATTTTAACAGGGTTCCATGCGTTAAGAAGGGGGGAATCAGGTTTACCATTAATGGCCATTCCTACTTTAACCTGGTGCTCATCACCAACGTCGCCGGAGCTGGGGACGTCCACGCGGTGTCAATCAAGGGGTCCAGGACCGGGTGGCAGGCAATGTCACGAAACTGGGGCCAGAACTGGCAGAGCAACGCCTACCTCAGTGGTCAGAGCCTCTCCTTCCAGGTCACCAGTAGCGACGGTCGCACTGTGACTAGCTACAACGTCGTTCCGGCTGGCTGGCAATTCGGCCAAACCTTTGAGGGCGTCCAATTCTAACTCCACCACTATTTTCAACATCATATAGATACTGCACAAATCATGCGTGCAGTACATCAGGCATCGAGGGTTCAGGATTCGGTGTTTTAGAATTTCGGAAGACTTGGTAGATATGCTGAGGTAGCTTAAATAGCACCCGCTAAGTCCTACTACTAGCGTAATTATATAAAGGATTATTGTGATTCTTAGTCTCTCTATAATATATATACATATCTATGGATCCCTTGGCGAAGTTAGGATTCAAGGCGATGTCAGTAAATAAATTGCAAGCTCTATTTTGTTCTTTGCCTAGATTGTAAGATCGTGACTCTCCAATTGTCATCAACAAATTTATTCGTTACGTCGCTCAGAAAGAATAGATTGATTACGATATAATTTTTTCACAATAATCTTAAACAATAACAAAAACATGAAATTCTAATATACCAGAGGTGGGTTTTCTTAATGCACTCACGATTCGCTCTAGGGATGGAACTCACCTTCCTTTCTATAGGAGCACAACTGCGAACCACGTTAGGGTCAGCCGTCGGAAGGCATAGTATTTTTATTTTTGCTTTTTTAAATTAAAAGAAAAACTTCCAATTGCAGCTTGTACTACACATGGCAATGTTTATAACTTTCAGATACTTTTTAATTTTTACCAAACAACCTGATTAGTGGTTACTATTTTTAATAACAACGATGAGAACTTGCATGGACGTACTTACTTTTGTCCAGGTAAATAAGAATGTAAAGATAGTCGAGTAGAAGCCAGTGCTTAACCCGTAGTTAAGACAAACTGGGCGCAGCCCAGGAGGACACTGCCACAACCAGTACAGGCACATACCACGTCTTGGCCTATCATTCTGGCCCAGACAAACGAGTTGTTGGCTTTAGTTAGCCTACAATGTAATATACCATATGATACTAAAAAGCACCTTTGACATCGCCCTCAAATTATCAAACTACAGGACCCCTTTCCGCAATTACGCACACAGAATTTACGGTTGGATACATCTCAACACATTTTCAACAAGATACCCTCATCCTTAAGGGCCACCAATATAGCCATTTGAGACAAACAGATTTTAAAAAAAAAAAAAAATCTAAAAAGCATTAATTCACAACAATAACAACTATCAGATAGCATAATGTACATGCATATTACAAAGTAGCCCATGAATCAGTAGCTTAGCAAAGAGTACTTGACTCTCAACACAATCTTTCCTTTCTCGACTCCAAGCTTTCCTCCTGTCACCAACCAATGCCCAGGGGTATCTTCTGGACCTTTGAACATCTCAGACATATCTATGAGCTTTGCTAGTTTTGCTGTAGCATCTCCAGAATTCGAGCTCGTGTCACCTGAACTTGTTGTATCCTTAGATGGTTTCTTGGATTTACCACTCAAACTACTGGGATTCTGATCCCACAATGACCTCCTGATGATACAACCAGGGACCTTGGAATAAAGAAGCTTCATGTACAAAACATTTTTTGACCCAAAGTCCCAAACTCCAAGGTGGGCCCCGGTAACGATATGGATGCCAGATGTGTCACCAATGAAGGAATCATTCTTCTCAATTGGAGCTGTGCTCACATGGGAAAAGTTCTTCCACTTGACGGGTTCAAACCAACGACAATCTTGTTCCTCCGGTCCATGCCACTTGGGCGCACCTATGGGTACACGAGAGTCCCAGTGAGGGGTGAGAATCTTTGGAAGACATGCTAAATGCTGGACCTGAATGCATAGTCGGTTTTGCTTGGCTCCTTCCAAACGCAACCTTAGACCCGTGACAGGCTTTCGCCCAACTGACACCTAAGTAATTCATCAACATAAGACCAAAAAAGAAATTATTAAAGTATATAAAAAAAAAATTAAAAAAAAAATAAAAAGAAAAAGAAAAAAAACTGGCTGGGCATCTCATGTTCAAATCATGCTGCATGATTTGTCTGTTAATTCTGATACAATACTCCTAGACTCCTTTTTACGCTTTCCCTTATTTTCTGAACAGCTGTTACTGTTAGTTAAAAAACTGTAAGGCAGAGATGATAGGATCAACGGGAATCGGATGAAATTAAGATAATTGATGTGAGATAGCTTTAACTCCACAATTTTTTTAAGTGCAGCATAAACCAGATGGGAAACGTCAGAATTACAGTTACCCTACCCTCACTGATCCAGGTCATCGTATACTATGATTTTGATAATAACCAGACAGCAATAAACTTTTGGTCTTTGCACTTGAACATTCTTTGTGATTTCAATCTTGAATCATACGACACATGGAACCATATGTGTTTCAAAAGCAAGATTATTAAGAAGACATCTTTCAAAAGTGACTTTGATACATTCAAAGAGGTTAAAATTCTAGCTTTATGTGCAGATCCATATTAACTTTCGGTGAGATCCATTTATGCATGGTTTTGTGAGTTGCTTTCTTAAGATATTGTGACTAAAAATTTAAAACTAGAATGACACAGCAACAGATATTTAGTTCTGAGCCAAATCCGCTTAACTACCTTAATCTTTATTTGTTAACCTAAGATGTTGCTAAATGGCAAGCCTATTAGAAACACCTACTCTATGGGATGGTAAACCTAAAGATAATGCACAAAGAACATGTTTCTATGATTAAAAAGCTTACAAAATGGAACAACCTTCCATAGCAAACGTTCTGAGTTGGTGTCAGAATTAACTGCATGGCAAGCCCCCGATGCCTTACAAGACAAATAACCTTTCCAGTTCACAATCTCCCTTATGTTTTTAGGAAACTTTGTGTATTTCTGTTGTTAAAACAATATCATCTGCCTTTTAGTATTGTATAACTTTTAATACATCAGATACCAGAAGTGGTGATCATATTGTACATATTAGGTTCAGTAAATTATTAAACATACCAAAAATTTGCAAGGGTTCTAAGCTTTTTCACATATATATTCATATGCAGCTGGGCTAGGATACGTGTACTTGTAACGCCATTATGCTCTATTATGGACCACATCTTCCTTCAAGTTCGGCAAAATTATATTATCCTTTACAGTTCCTATCTTGTTCTTCTAGTGTCTTCCACTACCTCTCTTGATAGAGGTAATTTCTATTACTCAAATTTCCTAAAGCCTAAAGGCACATCAATAGGTCTTAGCTTTACATTTTAAAAAACATGTTTCATACTTGTGCCACAATAACTTTATCTGTAATCACATCATTTCTAACTCATATATGTCCTATGTAAATAATAACTTTTGCATATGTTGCAGACATACCCCTATTAAACTACACAGACTACTTTTAAAAATCTTTCAACAAGATATTATACAGAAAACATGTATCATACTTTAGTTAGTTTTTTTTCCTTTTGTAGTCAGACTGAGAATATAGTCTCTGCAAAGTTCACTCTTGAAAGAAAGTTCGAAGTTTCAATCTATGGCATAAGAAGTACCTGCTCTTGGCTGACATAGAGCTTCTGGCCCATTATGCTAAATTGCAAATATTGGCAGACTGGTTCTTTTCTTTGATGCCCAGGAAGATTTTCTCGAATTGGAGCCCAGATACGAGGGACCTGAAACTCAAGGAAGTACCGCAGCTCCTCTATTGGAGGCTTATCTGCAACATACTTAAAAGGTTATCTTTCGAAAATAATTACTTGATACTAGTTAAAAACATGAACAGGTAAGTCGAATGACTGTAGTTCATACATTCGAGATAAAGGCTTATTGCACGGGCGAGATGGTCCTTTCCAGGTATGTCATCAAGTAAAGAAGTGATGGGCAAGAAAGTCATCTCAATAACATCAGGTGCAGAACGAACAGTTATTGCCCATTGGTTGTGGTTTTGAATTAGATCATTGCCTCCTCTTCGTCTGAAAATGACTGTAACATCCTGTATTCAAAATGCATATGTAAAAAATTTGAACAGGATACTGTTAAGCCAATCAACTTGAGCTAAGATATGCCATGACTAAAACAGATAGATGTAGTTAATAGCTGTGAAGATGCTATTAGACCATTAAAGCACATATTATAGGCTATTCACAACAACAACAACAACAACAAAAAACAAAAAAAGAGAGTTCTGGAGGGTGCTGTGAATGTCTCAATCAAATTTGAAGGAGCATAGCGCCAACTTATAAGCACCTAAACAAAAGAGAAACTAGAAAGCATAAGTCATTTCACCATCTTTGAAGAAGATAACCATTAAGTTAGTCTCCCAAATGATAGTTATCAATTGATTGAGGTTGTTGCTCACGCATAAACAATAATCTACCAAAATTAAGGACATTGCCACATGAAGCTAGTGTCCATATTCAACTTTAAGATGATTTCTGATCCCACAAATAAGCAGACTGTCTTCTATGTCTTCCGTCCCCCTTTTTATAATTTGACGCTACCATACTAAGAGTTTCAGACGAGACATTTCGACGGAAATGACAGGGTTTAGGTTACAATCAAGTCTTCATGCCTAGCAACATATTTACATTTTTCACAGAAGTGCTGCATTGAAAGGATTACCAGGGATAGTTAACCATCAACATCTAAAAGGAAAAACGGCATGTGTGGAACCAATGTATTATTATATTTATAAATCGAGAATCAAGGCAAGTATGGAAGTGAAAGCTATTTCACCATCTTTGGATTTTAGAGAAGATAACCTAACGTTCTTCTACATCTGCCTTCCCCCTTTTGTTAATTTAATCATGTCTAGTGTCTACTAAGACATTTAGAGGGCATTGAAGTTACAATCAAGTATAGGAACCTAGCAGCATCACTAACTTTTTCATAGATCTGCTGCTACTTATGGAAAACAAAAACAAAAACAAAAAAAAAAAAAAAAAAAAAAAGAGATAATTGACCTTCAACAGGTAAAGGACTTGGGGCAATGAAGTTACAATCAAGTCTAGTGTCTACTAAGACATTTAGAGGGCAATGAAGTTACAATCAAGTATAGGAACCAAGCAGCATCATTCTCTTTTTCATAGATCTGCTGCTACTTATAGAGAAAAAAAAAGAAAAAAAAAAGAGATAATTGACCTTCAACAGCTAATATGATGTGGAACCATTATTTTACATAGATATAATACAAGGAAAATTACATGGACTACTATTTACCTCCTTTGCCGAGAGATAAGGGTCATGAGGTGGTTGTGGGTATATACCTTGGTTGTTGAATAAAAACTGATCTACAGCCTGCAGCAACATAATTGAAGAAAATCAGCATGAAGGCATACCAAACCAGCAGACTAATTGATAAGACCGTCTGCTAATATCCAAGAGGAACTGCGGTGCACTGGCCTTATCTTTCAATTTCATGGGACCTGAACTTGTTTGGCTTCCTGTATCCAAAAATCTCTGATCTCCAATTTCCTGCACATGGTTTTTGATCTCCAAGGTTGATAATGAAGACGAACTATGCTGCTTTACATAAATTACATCCTTACCGCCAACTGTAACGGATGTAACTACATGTGTTCCATAAGTTTCAATAAATCTGCAAGAAGATAACAATAGTAAGGAAGTTTCTTGGCCATAGAATTTCCTTGTCAGAAAATCTACGACTTTCGTGCTTTACCTAGCTAAAGAAGTTGGATCCCAGGAATGTGACACGGAAAGTGGAACATCCTCACACAAGGACAAATATTGTCTTGCCAACTCAACCTTACAAATTGGAATAAAAATTCCATCCATTGCAAGACTCTTTGTGGATGCAGAATCAGCTTTTTTGGAGCCAGAAAAGCTGAAAGCGGCATTAAAACTTCCAAGAGGTACATTTCCAGACAGGTTTGCGTTTTTGTTGAAGTATTCCACCATCTATAATATTTCAAGATTAAACAAAATGGATTAGCTAGTAAATCATGACATGAAATGTTTGAGCCATGAAGCTTACATGCACATATTTATAGGGTAAAAAAAGTGTTCGAATAAAAAGTAATGTAATCTGATCCAGCAACCATCTATAAAGAAAAAAGTGAAACTCTCCTTTAAAGTAATTTTTCTTATCATCAAAATAGAGCTTATAAATGTAACCTACTAAAAACATCAGCTTGAACATTAAAATAGTTGCATAAAAATTAATGGGATTACTAACATAAACCAAGGACATGGGATTGCAGAAGTTATACCTAAACTACTCTAGAGGCTCCAACATCTAGTAAAGGTTGTCTAACTTTGATCACCCATGATGCAGATACGAACCCAAATATGCAGACTTTGAGAATACCATCAATTACCAAATCTTCTATAGATAACTCAAGACTTTAATGCCAGGAGTTGTTAGAATTTATAATATAACCGCATCTCTTGGTTTACACTTTTAGAAGAGTTGGTTATTTCAATATGATACTAAAGAAAAACTCTTGAGTTCAAACCAAGTCCATCCTGGTTGTTAAAAACATATGTACTCGTCCAGAAAAAGATACACGTATTGTGTCCACACAACAAGCATGAAAAAAGAAATTAGCTTGTGTGTGAAATAGCATCTTAGGATATATGATCATATCTACACATTCGCTTAAGCTTTTATGAGAGTTGGTGTAAGAATACCTAAATAAAAATTTAATACCTCAGCAGTCCTGTGCTTACATACTTGCAAAGGGAATCATTTCCCCAATTTCAGATACCATTTCCTCTTATTGAAAAAGTGACTAGAGAGCATAATCCATACTTACCAACAGATCCAAGAGCAATTGGTTAACATATTGTTTGACCATTTGGGAGGGGGGGGGGATCCAAAAATGGAGTATTTTATTAGATTAAAAGGGAAAATCTAGGACATTATCTCTACCCATTAGCTCAAAACTCACAACCCCACCGCCGCCCCCTTCCCCCAGCTTCATTAGTCTAAACAGAGTGCTTATTCAAAGATATAACTCATCCTTCTCGCTATCCTCTTTCAATTTTATACACCAACTCCACAGTACTAGACTTCTGGTACTTGCCAAACTCTTTGCCTTTCCCATGGCATGAACTTTTTTCTAAACCATTGGCTCTCTTTTTACATATTATACATTACATGCATGAGATTGTATATTCTCAACATCATCAATATTAATCAACCAGATTGCTTCGAAATGCAAACATTGTCTATTTTCCCATATAGTGTACATGCTTTGAAATACTGCAAATCACCAGTCCTTGTCATGTCAGAATAAAGTTCTATTATCAACTAATATAGATTACTTTGGTCAAGGAGACTAACGCTGGATACGTCATACCTTATGGACTATGCCCTCCTCCCTGCACCACAAAAACATAATGTGGGTACCAGATAGCATTCAAGTCATCATTTGCCAATTTTAAATGGTTAAACAAATCAAGACAATTTATAAAGTGACATGCTCTTCAATATCCTTCAATTGGTAAAAACAACTATTCAACAGCTGTCTGAATTACTTGAGCTCAGATACAAACTTTTCTAACACCATCCTATCTACGGCAATAACTACTTTTCTATAGATAGCTTCCCTTTTTTTTTCCTTCTCCCCTACGATCACTTGTACATCTGGTTGCTGTTATCGTTCCTCCTTTAATGGACGATGTAATAAAGTCAGAAACTAGAGGAACTTCTCTGGATTACCTATATAAATGGGAGTTTAAAATAAGAATAATGATTGCTGTACAATTTTCAATCCATTTGCCGAATGATCTAAAAAAAACAGCGCACTCATGTACCAGATACCCTAAACCATAATCATCAACCACCACCAAGAGTCTTGCTTATTCTCTTCGATATCATGTATCTGCATAGTGCATTCAAGATTGATATTTAATCATAGAGAACGTATCAAAAATTACTTCTTCTCTTAAAAAAGTATTTCTTCCAGACTTCCAGGTAAAAGCATTGTTTGAAACAACCCAATATATCAAACCCTCATTTTCAAACGAATATTAAAAACGGAAACAGTAATAGCAGCAATAAGATACAAAACCTCATCGAAAGTGAAAGCTCCCGGTCCCTCGCGCCGGCCGTTCTCAGGTAAACATCGGATATCCCTGGAGACATTAGGCAAAACTACGTCATCAAAAACCAGGAGGTCTCTACCATGCTCTTCATCCACCTCTACAACCCGCGATCCCGAAGCCCCTTTACAGTACAATAATCTAGTGTCGCAGTTAACATCAAATCCTTTCCCAAGCGCTTGGATTGCGCTCTCCACTGTGCGCAGCGCCGCGCAACTCTCCTCCATTAATCACCTCGTTTAACAAACATAGGAAAGAATCACGCTTTCTCGTCGATCTGCAGAAGTCAAAGATGAGAGGCAGAAACTGAGAGTTGGAACGAAAATTATTCGATGCGAATTTTCTTTCTCTTTACGCGACAACTTTCATTTCTTTCGCTTCTTCTATTTCTCTCTCCATTGACCCTCTGAGATGCGTGGCCGGTTCTGGAAGACTGAGTATGAGTACTGTTGTTAGATTTTTTTTTTTTTTTTTTTTTTTTTTGAGCAACGCTTGTGGCTTACGTATTTACCAAAATTTTTAACAAAATATGAAATAACATGTATGAGAGTAATAAACATTAATATTTGATGTAATACATTAGAAAATAGTAGGATTAAGTTCCTAATGTGGATGGGTGGATTCTATGATAAATTCATGAAAACAAGATTTTTTTTTTTTTCTTTTGATTTTTTTTTAGAATCGAAGTTAATTACCCATTCAAGCGGATTGACTTGCATGAGTACAATAGCCAATAGCTACTTCAACTTCTAATTATAAATATAGAAATATGATTGGATCGATAAAATAATTTTGAATAGTAGTTTTTTTCGTACTTGAGAATCGATAGATTTACTGATTTTGATGCATAAAAGATATAAATTATATTATTTTTCGGATTAAATATTCTAACGCAATAATATTATTCCTACAACTAACAGTATAGCTTAAGCTCATAAACTATTAGTTATAAGTTTATATTTTTTTAGTACTAAGATGGGAATAATTTCTTTTGAATTTCTTAAAAAAACTTAAATATATGATAGATATAGATATAGACCAGCAGTCAACATTTTTTTCAGAAAAATATACCAGCAGTCAACATTATATTATAAGGTATATAAGTCAAGACTTTTATTTCCTAATATAATACGGTCTAATAAATTATAATTTAAAAATTATATTAATAAATAATTTGGTAAATATTATAGACGAGATTTTGTATACCTTAAAAAACTTACAAACATTATTATTTTTAAGATTCAAAGTATTAATGAAGATATTAATGTTAGTATGATTATTGTATTGACTAATGCCATATAGTATAGGTATAATTAATTACTTTTTAAAAAATTTAAAAGTTAAATTAACTTGCCAAATTAGCTATAAATAAATATTGACTTTTTAAAAATTATTTATAGCCAGCATGGGCAACTACCGGTCACTGTTGGGTTACGAGATCGATATAGCTCAAAATCGGTATAAATCTGTTATGAAAAGCCTAGGCTGATTATTAGCATAGTATTAGTAAGAGACAATGCATTATATATATATATATATATATAATATATTTAATATAATTATTATATATATATATATATATGAAACTTGTAATTGGACGATGCGATAAAAGAGAGACTCATGAAGACTTAAAAGTTGTAAAATTTGGTTATTGTGTATTATTCATACTTAGCTTAATTTAATTTTGACAGGTTATGATAAATTAGATCAGAATATTCAAAAAACAGTGTTAATTTGATCAATAACGTAAGCCTGCAAGTCAACATGAGTTTCTATTATTCTTTGTTTTTTTCCTCCATTTGTTTTTGAAAATAAGACATTGAGATGGTGACACATTTTGTTAACCTATTTAGAACTTAGTAGATGTCACCTAATAGCTGCCAAGTCAAATAAACTAGTCAAATAAAATGATCTACTCCATATCCTAAAATTCTTAACACCTCTAATTGAAAGTTATTTCTTCTTTTTTTTTTTTGTTATTTACCGTTAAGTTCAATTTTTATTTTACATCTCAATCGGATACTAAATAGCGATTCGAATCTCTAATCTATCATTCACGAGATATAGATCGTGGTCTTTTTTAACCCCCAATTCTGCTACTTAATTGGTCCAATAATGATTGATATTGAAAATTATCTCTAATTCACTAAAAAATATATGAGCTTATCTAAAAAAAAATTGAAGTTATAATAGGAATCATAAACTTTTGGATTTAGGGTATACTAAAGTCTAAATTAGAAATAAATTTAAGATAAACTTTCGAGGCTCAAACTTTAGGCATCCCCTCCATTCGGTATTGTATAAAAAGTTAGTGGTGAAGACATATTTTGCTTTTAAGTGACCATCAAAATGCCTTAAGATACATACTACTTTAGTCTCACAATTAAATACCATAATTTAAATAAGGAGTATTTGTATTTTTCATGCCCCGTAATTTAAAATTATAAAATATATCTATCTAGTACAAATAATATGTTTATACTTTTAGACTGTACGAAATGACAAAATTATTATCGTTAAGTTAACTATTCAAATATTCTAATATTAAAAAAAAATTAGAAGGACAATTTTATCATTCAATATAGTCAAGATAATATAAATAATATAATTTTTTAATTAGATAATATAAAAAATTAATTTAAGTTATGAAGAACATAAAATTGTAAATACCCAGGAAAGAACTATGCTATTAGTGATGAAAAATGCTTAGTTATATACTTTAAGGGGCTAGATGGTAATTTGAGGGCTACTCAGAGAAATAGAACATATTTTTAGTCTGAATAAGTCCAATTTTTATGTTAGGTCAGTTCTACACGCATCCACTCTATTATTTCCTATTTAGAGACTAAGTTCACGCGTGCTGAACGTTGAGTCTGGTCCACATGTCTCGGAATGGATAGAAACTGACGAACGGGTGGCATTGTGGTTGGCATTATGCAAAGAAAAATGCTAGTCCCTCTATTATTTATTAAAAAAAAATCTATCGATCCATATTATTAAAAAATAAAAATTTGGAAATAAGAAGGAATAATTGCATATCAGCCCTCCAAAATTAACGTCTTATATTTCAGCCCACCACGCCGCATATTTTTGTATTTTTGGAGGCTGAAATGCACGACTGTTACTTTAAGAGCATGATATACAATTATCCTAAATAAAAAGGCTAGTCCCTTTATTATTTCTGATTCACATTTTCAAAACTTTCAAAATAAAAATTATTTAATTTGATGAGATCTATAATTTTATATTTAAAATTTTTCTTAAAAATATTTCTAAATAGTTATTTTGGGGCTCCAAAATTTAATAGATTTAAAGCTGATTTCAAAAATAGTTTTGTAACCCGTTAATTTTTCAAATCCTAAAACACCAACTTAGATATGTTTTTGAAAAAAAAAAAGTGAATATAAAAACCATAGATGTTAGCAAAATCAATAATTTTCATATTAAATTTTTTTTAATTATGTGAATTGGTGGATTTTTAGTAAAATGGTTTTTCTTTTTTAGGGACTCCGGAGGAGGGGTTGGGCTACCATAGGAGTTTTTGGTACGCGTGTTAGTAGATTTGTGCTATCACAGGAGTTTCGTTCGACTGAAAGGTTGGAACGGTTGGCCGAAAATCTCACAGAAAGTGAATGCATACGGGTTAAACAATGGCGCAACTTTATTTTCTTTCATTCCGTGTTTTATGCTATTTGCTTGGCTCAGTAGAGATCCTAAGATATTTTCTGTGTTCGGGAGTTTTGAAACTCAATTCCACTTAGTTGGGACTCATTGGATATTTTTTACACATGGATATTAATTTCTTCGGTTTTGGTAGATATTTGACGCGTACGGTAGATATTTGATCTTGTATCCATCGCAAGTGCCTCAGCAAAGTATCCGGGCTCTGGATTGGGCTTTTTATGGATGACGAGAATAAAATGAGAAACTCCAGCCTTAAGTCAAGAGTTGCGATCGGCCCTTGTTTCTTAGCAACGCACAAATTAGTCTTTAAAAATTAAAAAAAAATGACGAATGTGGTGGCATGCACGCGTCTCCAATTTAGATAAATTTAGATTATAGAAAACATTTCATCCATAATTCTCATTTTTTTACGTATATCATAAATGATAAATTTATGATAATACTAATTCATATTTCACCAACCTATGTAGTCATACTATCTTGATCTGGATAAGTTCGAAAGTTTATGTCATCCTTAATATGCTATTTGTAAAATCAAACCTGATGTATTTTTATTTTATAAGATAAAAACTTTACTATATATATGTCTTGAGTATCATGCTATAACACTTATATGATATTTGGTTCGGGTCAAATAGAATCATTATTAAAAAAAAAAGTTGAAATACATTGGAATTGGAATTGTCGATACCTTATGATGTTTGGTTAAATGAAATTTGATATCTCTACACATTACCATAGAGGCATTTGGAAATTAAATAAATTCATAACTATGAGAATCACATTATTGATGGATGGAAATAATTTCTTACAGTTATAACATAAACTAAATACTATCATTTAGAATAACTTTCATTCATAATGGTTATTTTCTTAACCCAAAACACCATATATTAAGGTTGAAGCTTTTGTTACCGGGGCTGATGGCCCACGGGTTAATTGAGCCCATAGTGCTAATATGTAGAGCCTTTTAATTTCACTATTTTTGGGCTGTAAGGAACAAGATAAGTTTGCTTTTAGCTTAACTCTTATTATATTTCAATGATTCAACCGTCATACAGACTACAGTGCATGAAATATTTACTTTTAATATACAGTGAATATACTAAATAAACAAATATTTACTTTGCAAAAAGAAGCTCCTATATAATTTTATTTCTAACTTGCAAGTTGCATTTGAACGCAATGTTAAATTGTTAATAGTGTTGTTATGTAAATATGCATTATCGAAATTCAACTATAAATTAATGCGCCTATTATGTACTTAAAATGATAATAAATTTCCCTTTTATTTTAGTCAAAATATGATGATTTGCTCACAGTTTAAAGGAATAATAAGGAGTAACCAAAATTGCAGGGATGATATGTGAATATTTTCCCGAAGCATTATCCTATCTTCTCTTAATTACCTCTTTAAAACATGCATCCTTCTTTACAATCATCTTGTATCTTAAACATGATGAGCTAACACGTTGGAAAACATTTCATGGTTGATTGTTCTAAAAAAAACATCAATCTTGATCTGTGACGGAGAATTACTTTCTAAACAAAATAACTATTATAGTGACTTACAAGTTTCTTTAAATAAATATCATAGTTACTCAGTTGATGGGTAATTAAGAATGCATGTGATCTAGATCAACGACTTGTATTGTATTTGGCGAGGGCATTACTAGTCTATTATCAGTCCAAGTGAATGAGTGGAAGTTATAATTTGGGTAGATGAGATTAATATTCACGCAACCTCCTAAAAAAAGAAAAAAAAAGGTCACCCTAGATTAACAAGCAAAAACATGCATAATCTATGCTATATATAAACAAAAAGCTGCCGCTATGGCATGGATGATATGGTGGAACATCGGACAAGCCTCACTTGGCGTTGATGATATGGTGAACATCGGACAAGCCTCACTTGGCGTTGATGATATGGTGGAACATCGGACAAGCCTCACTTTGGCATCGATGATATGGTGGAACATCAGACGAGCCTCACTTGAGATGTTAATTACTATATAGCATTATACATCTAGGGTTGTGTATTTTGGTCAAGCTAAACTTATCAAATTATAAAAAGGTGACCCACAATGTATTACTGTAGACCCGACAAGTTCGAATTTGATTTCCAACCCGTGATGAACTTCAGATAGGTTTGGATCCATTTCGGTTGATCCGAATTACTAACTCGAATCAATACACACACACACACGCATATATATATATATATATATATATATATATATATATATATATGAGATTTCAATCCGAATTTCGGCACATATAATGACTATGTATATAGGTATACACTTGGGTGTCAGACTTGAACTGACTCCAATAGACAAAACGCAACTTGAACCAAATCGAATTGATCCAAACTGCTAAAACTTCGAGCCTAACAGGAATCAGCCCAAACCAAACCTAGAAATTAGGACTTTTTCTGGTCAGTTTGTTTTAAGTTTTTCGGATATAAACAGATAATGCTCAGCCCTAGTATAGGATTAAATAATGAAATCTATTTGCCTCACAAATTATGTCTCGCCCACTTTGCGTCTTATGGTGCAGAATTTCAGTTGCCTAACACAAATTAGTTATCATTGTCTTATGAAAAAAAAGAGCTTGCATGTATCTCCATTTTGTGAAGTTATTAGTTGCACACCGTGCAGAATTCCAGTTGCCTAACGTATAGCAGGGTCGTTACTCTCAACGGTGATCCTGCGCCTTCACTTGACCATGATCCTATGGTGCCTTCCCATTTATAACTTCAACCTCATTTAATCACGAGACTTATTATATTTAACTAAAACAATTGTACATGAAATAATTTAGTATTGATACCAGTTTTAGTGATATTTTTCTACTCTTTTGGAAAAAATTTATGGCAATATTTTGTAATCCCTCGTACAATGTTAAGTACCTTCTTTACATGTGAAAAATAATCGCAAACCATTTTGTGGGCTTGTTAATTTACCACAAATTTCATTCATAAATGGCATGCATAATATAATAAGTTTCATCCATAATATTAACAGTAGTAGCAACATATAAAAAAAATATTATAAAACATGTATTTTATGTATCATAATCAAATTTGGGTGCTTTTCTTTGTTTTTAACTTTTAAAGTATTTTTATCTATTTATCCTCCTGCTGATATTGCGAAGCTTCTGTGCACTCTCTTGATGTTTTGGGGCAACATCTGGATCAGCTTAGAAGGAGTCTCAGCATACTCATTAAATTCAGATGCAAAAATACTCTAAATCTTATGACCAAACGTCCTGACCATATACTACAAACTGTAAGGCAGACGGTATCGTGCTCGTATATACTATAACGGAACCGATGTATGTTACTCATATATCCCCGTACTGATAGCAGTTAAAAAATAGTAACAATTCCGTCTGTAGGTTACTGAAGTTAAGGAATAGTCAGCCTCGGTAGCAATCTCGTGAGATTGCCTGTTTAACTGGTGACCCTATAAAATTGTCAAATTAAATGGTGGCCTCACATAATCGCTAGTTACAATGAAAACCCTTACCGGGTAGGGCAACGTAATCTTATATATATTATAAAACTATCCTATTAAAGTCGTTGTGCCATATAACATTTCAAATAATTTTTGTTGTGCCATGTGATTTTTATTCTTATTATAAAAGAGCCATAGTATTTATATTAATTGATAGGAATTTATAACGTTATATAATTTATTTAAAAATATAAAAAAAATATTATTAAAAATAAATTCTTAATAAAAATAATAAATTTTAAAAAAATTAAATAAATATATAACTATTAATATAAAATAACTATATTTTTATGTATAGTATTAGTACTTTCTTTTGCTCTAATAATATATACGAATAATATATATATATATATATACTTTAAGATTAACGTGGAAAAATTCTGTCCGTAATCGGTTCTCATTCGAGCGACCGTCGTAGCAGGTAAACGCACGGATGGCACCGGTCCCTATTCCATCAATTGAAGGGTCCCATCATTTCGGGTAAGGCAGATCCTGACGCACGCTTCCGGAGGGATCTCAAACCAGCCCATATCACTCCCACGAGGTACAGGAGAGTCTTCGACCCCCACACCATTTACGGGACGCCCCTAGAGTCGAACTCGGATCCCTCGCTTCCTGAGGCAAACGTCAGAGCCACTCACGTTGGAAGCGCCGGACATAACGAATAAAATATAAAATATTAATAAAAATAACTATCAATTTTATATAAAATATAATATAAAAATTATAAAATATTAATTTTTAAAATGTTATTATTTATATATTAATTATATATGACTAATGTTTATGCATCGTACGGATGTAAAACTAGTCTTCAACCGATCATTAGATTAAACCGTGACCTGATGTATCTTTTATAATTTTGAAAAATAATTTTATTAATATTATTAATTAAATACTTTAAATTAAATTCCCTATTAATGTGACCAAACAAACAATAATTAAAAAAAAAAAACAAAAGATTCTTAGAGAAGTTTTTTAGGTAGCGGCTTTAGAAAGTTAGAGAAGGGAACGGACAATCAATCTGGGCAGCAAAGACCCCAAAAGCCATCCCTCTTTCTCCTCTTCACCCCCACTTCTTTCGTCCAACATCTGCAAGTTCACGACATCAACATCAAAACTTACAAACAATTTCCAGATAGATAGATTTCAGATTTCAGGTCTTCATCTAATCGAAAACCAGAAAATAAAAATAGAAAACTACTTTTCCTTTTTCGATCATCTTTTTGGCGGTTTTTTTTAATACTTTCTTTTAGTTCAGAAACGCATTTTTCTCGTACGGTTTGCATTTTTGGATTGTTTCTTTAGCAACTCGCGAATGATTGTATAGTATGGGGGATCTGCAAGCTTGGGTGGGGGACGATTATCGGCCGTCATCCCCTTCGTCGCCGTCGCAGACGAACCCCGACCCCGCGGCGATTGCGAGTGAAACGTGGCAGCTCGCCGAGGAAGCAACCCGCAAGATCATTCGTCAAATCCAGCCCACTAAAATCTCCGAGGAGCAGCGCCATGGCGTCGTTGACTTTGTGCAGAGGATCATTAGAGGGTACCTTGGCAGTGAGGTAAAAAGCTGATTAATTAATTTTGTGATAGATATTGATCTAAATGGATTTTGATGTAGTGTTTTTCATTTTTAAATGGCTTTTCGTGGTTGGTTGTATGTATTTATTAACGTCTACTTTGGGTGGTTGGCACAAATTTTAGATAGATATTAAAGTAAATTTGATTGGCACAACTTTTAGATAGATATTAAAGCAAATGGAGTTAACTGTTTTTTTTAATGTTAATAATAGATTGTTTGCTGCTCGTTGATATGCATTATTAGACTCAAGATAATATGTATATAGGTTTTTTTTCTAATCTTTCTACAAAGAGCTTTTTTTTTTTCCCTAATCGAGCATCTAAATGCTTGGGGGGAGATCACTTTGCATTGACAACTTGAGGTTGGTAGAAGAGACAGACAGGGAGAGGAGAGGGGGGGAGTGTGGTTACTTTCTAAGTGATGTTAACTTTAGCCTTTTTAACCCTGTTGTGTAAAGCATTTATTTTTTGTTTCAGATAATGCATGTATTGGAATTTGCATGTAGATCTATTTCAGTATGTGCTTCTTATAGAGCACTTTCTATTGCCTAATTTTATTTGGTGAGTAGTTACCAATTAGGTGCCAGTTCACCAGTTAATGTTTATGAAAAATTGAATCTCATAGAGGAAAAACATCACGTACAGTATTTTCGTTGCCAGTTTGAATTGTGTTTTGTGTTGGTTAGTGCATAGATTAGTATGTCACCACTGAACAATTAGTATGCCAATTTATGTCAACCTTACACACTTATCTGGTGCTCAATCTTATTTTCTAGCTTCTCACTTGGCGCCCTCTTTAGCTGTTCAGATTGTTCTTTCATGAGCTAACAGAACTTTCACCGTACCATTTCTCTCAGCAGAGTGGCATTTTGCATATCATCATTCAGACTTTAATGACATGTGTATTTAAAGTTGAAATCTAGTTGGGAGTTTCCTGTTTTCTGGTGATAAAAACATTGTCTTTTTTTGGATTTGAATACATTTATTTTGCCTGCTTGTTATTGTTTGCCATTTATACATGTGTAACTGCCGTTTATGCTGCTGCTTTCTCTATCTTCTTTGAGGGTATAAGGTCAGCGCACTGTATCTTACGATGCTATCTTGAACAGGTTTTTCCTTTTGGTTCGGTACCACTGAAGACCTATCTTCCTGATGGAGATATTGATCTGACCGCAATTGGTGTCTTAAACAAGGAAGATGCTTTGGCCATTGATGTCAGCAATGTTCTTAAGCAAGAAGAAACCAATACAGACTCTGAATTTGAAGTGAGGGATGTTCAGTTGATAAATGCGGAGGTTACTTTGCCAACTACTTTTTGATTAATCACATTAATTGTTTGGAAGGTGTTATGATTTTGTGGAAGTTTTGCTTGACATAGTTATTTGCCTCTGTGCCTCTTGTAAGCAAATGAAGCAGTTCCTCTATTAGCCAAATATTTTATTGAGAATTTGAAGCCATATATGTGTTTGGTAAACGTTTGAAACTCGTAAGTTATTTTTTAGCTTTGGGATGAGCATTTGGATGCATGTGTGTAGCTCTAGCCTTTGGGAAATCTGAAAAACAACTTTTACGGAAGTTAAAGATGAAGCTTTTGAAAGCCTCGTGTAGAAGTTTTTTAGAGTAAACTATTGAAACTTTTTTATTCTTGCAGATTTTTATATTTCTTCCTATAACCCTCGAGTCTTAAAGATTTAACACATCTCATATTTACATGTTGCATCGAAGCAAGTAATCATAAGCTCAAAATATGTATGAAGTGCGTCATCCAAACTCTAACCAACTTTCTTCCTAAAGTTCCTATTGTCAAAAGTTGAACCCATCTTTCTAGAATCCCTTCCGGATGGAGCCTAAGTGCGAGAAGTGGTCCTCAACCTGTCAGTTTATTCAAGAGTGATTGAACTACTTATGCAATTTGCAACGCGTTAGTATATCGGAACTATTACATTATATCCGTCAAGGTGTGGTTGGCTGACAACTGCTTGCACAGTTGAACATTTAAACTTCTTCATTGAAGTGTCATTTAAAGTTGTATAAGGTTTTCCTTGACTTTATAGTCCTTCGTGTCTACACTTCCAGGATTCCAGCCCGCCTTTTTGTTTTTGCTAAGATGCTTCTTCTTCTTCATTCTTTTGTGGGAAAAAAATTAAATGAGGGCTAAAGGGAATCAAACTTGCGATCTCCAAGGTCCACAAACTCTTGCCATTACCACTAAGATATGCATCTCTTGGATTGCGAAGTTTGCTTTGTAATATAAGAAGAAGATAATATTGTCACCTGCGCCTGTTAGAGTTAACATGCAGTTTGTAAACAACTAATAATTTCCATGTTCCTATTAATATCTGTTTATGAACCTTACTTCACTTGGAAGGTTATCAACTATATCTTATGGTTACTTTTTATGTCATTGTTGTCAATCCTGCCATTTTTAGAGGATGTACAAGTGCTTTTGAAATTTGAACATGTGGTATAGTATATGGATACTTTCAACAAATATGACAAACTGGTCTTAGAAAAATCATCAAACTATCTAAAAAAATCATTTAACTCACAGGAAGTGCTTTATAATGTCTCATCGCAGGTTAAACTTGTCAAATGCTTAGTCCAGAACATTGTAGTGGATATCTCATTCAATCAGATTGGTGGACTTTGTACACTTTCCTTTCTTGAGCAGGTACAGACGGCAATCTTACAGATTATTTTTTTTCCATAACTTTCTTTTTCACAGATTTTGCTCATAGGAGATCTAAAATCATTCTTCAAGCTAGATATTCTTTGTCTAGAAGTTGTATCTTGGTATTGTTGCATTCCTTTGTAACTTCTGAATAGGCTAATATTTCATATTGTCTAGGTTGATCGACGTATTGGGAAAGGTAATCTATTCAAAAGAAGTATTATATTGATAAAAGCATGGTGCTATTATGAAAGCCGTATTCTTGGTGCCCACCATGGCCTGATTTCAACCTATGCATTGGAGACACTGATTCTGTATATCTTCAATTTGTTCCATGCATCCTTGGATGGCCCTTTGGCGGTAAGTTCATGGAATGGCATCAGTTTTTGAAATACAAAGATGTTGCTTATTTTTTGAAGCATATACAAAGATTCTAAATCATTTGAGATGTTTGAGATCATATGCTGTTTCATTAGGTTCTCTACAGGTTTTTGGATTACTATAGCAAATTTGATTGGGATAATTATGGCATCAGCTTACAAGGTCCTGTTCTTTTGTCATCGTTGCCAGACCTTGTTGGTTAGTGGTTTTCCATGTTAGTTACAAGTTAAGATGAATTTGTCTCCATGTTTAGTGGTCTTCCATGGTTAGTGTTCTTCCATATCTTTTCTCCTGTTTATTTTGATGAATTTGTCTCTGTTTTCAGCTGAGCCCCCAGATATTGAAGGAGATTTGCTTCTTAGTTCGGAGTTTCTTAAAAACGCTGTGCAAATTTATGCTGTCCCTTCAAGGGGGTTGGAGAACAACTCCCGCGTTTTTGGTCCTAAGTTTTTCAACATTGTGGATCCACTGAGAGAAAATAATAACCTTGGGCGTAGTATCGGCAAAGGTACATGGTTAACCTAACGAGTATTCGAATATCATTTCTTGTTCCACTTTGATCTTTTTAATACTTGTTTTTGTTTATTGTTGTGCATAGGTAACTTTTGTCGGATCCGCAGTGCATTTGCTTATGGTGCTAGAAAGCTCGGCCGGCTACTTTTATTACCTCATGAGGTTATTGCAGAAGAAATTAGCCACTTCTTCTTAAACACATTAGAAAGACACGGGAGTGGGGAAAGGCCAGATGTGCAGGGTTGTCTTCCGAGATTTTTGGGTAACCATGACAACGATCATAACCACAGTGACAGATTGAAAGATAAAGAGGATAAGTTAATTCCTGCGTCAGCAGCTGTAGGCTATGACCAGGAACTGTGTGAGGATATTGATAAAGTTAAGATCTCTGTAGTGGAAAAAGAACTTGATTATGGCGAAAAGTCCAGGACCCCATCCTCTAATCATTTTTTTGCTAGTGATGTGCAGAACTGCAAAGTAGAATGTGATGGACCTTCTGAAACTGCTATCTTTGCAGGCCGGCGTTACCTTTTTGATGCTGAAGATCTTGCCAGTAGTCAAACAGTAGGTTCAAAGAATGTCAATGACACTGCTGTCATTTCACCACCAAGTGAAGCAGGTGAGTTACCTTTTTTGAAAGGTTATCATGCCTCCGACTTCTTCTATCCTTCTAAAACTGGGACTGGATTTGGAAATTTTGACAATATCTCGTTCCCTATCTACTTTTAGTGTTCTAATCACCATAAATCATTGCATCAGGTTCTTATAAAGAGTTATCAAGCAGTAGCTCATCCTGGTTCTCTACCAACCATCTGCCTCATGCTAGCTTAAAGGATAAAGTGACATCAGATTTGAGTGGATGTATCTCACAAAATTCATGCGTGGCTGATAGCTCATCAGTAAGAAGTGACGAAAACCTCAATAGCGAGAGTTGCGATCCCCTTGATTTATTGGATTTGACTGGTGACTACGAGACGAACTTCCAAAATCTTCTATATGCTCAGTGGTGCCATGACTGCATGCAGAGTGCGTTCTTTCTTCCAAATCAACGATCTCCGCCTTCTCAGTATCAAAATAAACGCCAATGGGATGTCTTCCACAGACAGAGTGTGTTTGTGCATATGAATTGTAATGGTGTAGTCCCTGGACCACCATTTCATCCTGGTCTTTTTTCTATTCATCCACCTATGATGCGTGGACCCTACGCGACAGACGATATACCAAAGTCACGTGGAACGGGAACATACTTACCAAATCTGGTATTATAACTAATCTCTGCATATTTGTCTTGTTACTTAATATGGTAATTAGCATGCTTAATATCAATGACATGCAAGATTGTGTTAACCATACCTAATATCAAAGACATGCAAGATTGTGTTAGTTCTTACGAAAGGTATTGAGTCAACTATTGCAAGTTGCATGTCCTTAGTTCTTTCATGATATGCACCAAATATTTTGCCTTTTCAATATTCAAAAATCCGTGTTTAGTATCAATCCTTCTAAGACGGCTTTCACATTTTGTTAAGTTTTCACCTGGTCCTGTGAAGTTTGATCCAAATTAGAAACTTTATTTTTGGCTAAAACGGAAGTGGAGTTGCAATGTCAGGTTGATGTCCATTGGTTTTAGTAAATGTTTGAGCAGTCAAATGTATAGTCCCCGTTCTTTCGTTTGTGCATATTCCTTGTTTGCTTATGAAGATTATATGCCAAAGTGAGATCAAAACATGTTATCTAATCATTTTTTTGAAGAACTTGTTCTTGCTCACTTTTTGGTTATGGTTAATTAAAATTTCATTATTGTGATTTCATAGAGCCCTAGGGCACATAAAGACAAGCATTCACCTGGAAGAGGAAGAGCTCAACTACCTGCAAATCATATGCCAAGACCGCGTAATAGTCGGCCATTGACCCCGCCAGATGTTAACTTTGGTGACAGAGTCAGAAGTGAACCACCTTCCCAGTCCCAATCTTCCCATACTGTAAATGGCCATGGAAGGCCTGCAATGTTGGATGTATCACAGCCTTCTCATCCTCCAAAGGCTCCCGATACCAATGGATTTGTGCATCCAACTGAGAGTAGTAGACTCGAATTTGGATCGTTGAGTGCCATTCCAGTGCCAGTTTCCTCACCAGAGCCAAGCTGGAGATCTCTTTCCGCAGGGCATAACTTTATAGTCCCTACTACATCATTGGAAAGGCAAGGAACCACTTCAAATAGTGAAAGGTAATCTAATTTCTTTCTAGATTGTGAAATTTGGTGGTAATAAAATTCTTATTTCCTTTGATGTGTCCATCTTTTACTAAATTTTTTTCTTTTTGGTCAGTTATTTTGTTTCGAATTTAAAATAAACTTATGAATGCTTTGTATTCTTTACCCCTATGCTTTGCTTTATTTGGTTTTAACACGCTTTATGACTTATTTAGAACTGCCTTGGCTGGTCTCTGTGTTTTACAAAAGCTCCAAATGGAGTTAGTGCAGTAAGCATGCAGTTTCTTTTGATTGGTTTGTAATTGTGACCTTTCCCAAATAAGCTCATGTCATGAGCCCCTAATTTTACTCTCAATATCCTATAAACTGAGTGGAAAATCCAATTGGAAGCACCTTTTTGTCTCTCTTCTTTTTTTCTTTTTTTTCTTTTTTTTTTTCTTCAGTTCTCTCCTTGGTTCGAAATTACTTTCTTATGACTAAAAATAAATTTTAGATGTGTCGATACAGCACAACCTGCACACTGTTAAATGGTCCTGTGGCTCGACCTAATACTAATCTTCATTAATAGAGGTTTGAATCGAGTGTCTAATTTAATTCAAACTCCTGGCAAATAAGTTCCTTCTAAGGGTATGTTTATTTAGACATGAAAGTGGAAAAGTTTTGTGAATTGACTTTCTCATTTTTCCTTTCACTTTTATATAATTTTCACTTTATTCACTTTCTCATTAGAGACTAGGAAGTGGGAGGAAAGTAACTGTCATTAATATTTATTGATGATAATTAATAATTAGTATTTTAATATGATCGAATATGTATATATTATTATTAATAAATTACAACTTTATAGTTACAATAGCAAATGTTATAAATTTTATTAATCAACTAGAAACAATAATAAATTTATTAATTATGAATGTTATAATAAATTTTCTTTTGAAAATTATTAAATAAATAATAAATAAGTAGAAAAGTAAAGAGTAATGAATATGCATATATTTATTAAATGAATGTTATTTTTTGAATTATGTGTTATGATCGAAATAAATCTTCTAAATTACTTCAATCCCACTATATTTCTAAGTAAAAAAAAAAATTATTGATAAGGTTCCTTGATCACTATTAACCTCAACATGGATATGATAAGAAGGTGCGTTTATATGCCTAAATTAAGCTTGAAGGCTTGAAGTCATCAGAGTTATAAGGTTGTTGTAAATGTTAATTGGTACTTTATTTATACTCTGCATTAACTTCATAAACCTCTTTTATTTAAGATGGAAGCTTTGCTTCACGTTTGCTTTCTTCCCTTCCTATCAATGTGTCAATGTGCTTTGAATTTGATTTTGTTGTCGATAAAGTGAAATCACAATTGCTCTAGAATATACTACATTTGTACTTTTGTATGTCAGTATGTTTAGTAAGTAGTATCAAAATTCAGTTTAGCTAAAACATAATGTTTCTCTTTTAGAAGACAAGTTTACGAAACAAAGAATCGAAAGCCATATATAAATTGTATAAGAGGGGAAAGATAACTCAGCTTTACCATTTTACAGACCTTTTAAATACTTGGGTTTGGTATTTTAAATATGAAGTTGCAGCAATTCAAGACCATGGTACATGTACGCCTTCTAATCATATTTCGAAAGACTAACCAAAACCTTTTAAATACTTGGGTTTGATATTAAATATGAAGTTGCAACAATCGAAGACCAAGGTACATGTAAGCTTCTAAACATATTTGGAAAGACTGACCAAATTTGGCAAACAGATTCAATATATGTAGCTTTGCATTATATATGTCCAAATGCATAGATGTATAAGTTAATGATTAGTAACTTATACATGGGAGTCTAAATTGGAGTGAACAGCATGAAACCACTCTGAGTTTAATGACGGTCTTAAATATCACTGCATTTCGAAATGTTTAGAGCATCCCTTACATCAGTGATTATGGTGGCCATTTGCATTAGCTTCCATATTTGAACACTTAAAATGACAGATTGTATTATACACAAAGTAGCTAGAGGGATAGCGGAGATTTTCATCGAGTCATAGAGTGCAAAGTTGTCATAGTGAACATGATAGATGAATCGTCCGAGCCGGCTGGTGCTGTCCAGCTGAAGACCTCGAACTGATTGAGCAGTTCGAGCGAAGGAAAGGCAGAACCACTCAAACTAGATATTGCCGGATAACCACCTGCGGCCATCACTGAAAAAGAGATGAGGAAACAAAGAGAGGAGATAGCATAGTGGCGTGACGAAAAATTGAGGGAGAAGAAGAATTGCAACGACGATTTTAGTTCATCGTTGTGTCTTGCGGAGCGGAGACTGAGAATTGAGAGCTCTCTCAGCCAATCAATTGAGATTCCAACGGCGGTGCGAGATAAATAGTAGAAAACTGCTAAGCACCACGAGAAGATGAGAATTGCAGGAGGAATAAGTATTAGTAGAAAATTAATTAAAAAGAAACAATTGATGGTTGTGTAACAAGCTGTCATGTATCAACGTGATAAAGAAGAGATTAAAGAGATTAAAACGGTTGGACAGGTCGAATTGCCAATTGCCTGTTTAACCAATATTAAATATAACAACATCTAGTACGTTGGGAAAGGTGAAGTTAGTGCCAATATTGCAGTCAATGTGACTGATATTTAGAGTTTCTAACGGTGTGGTTTGAAATAACTAGCACTCGTGACTCTGGTTAGCTGTAGAGACAGTTATACGTAATGTGACTACCGTCCCATTGACACTCCTGTTTGTTTGGTAGATGTGTGATAACTGGCTGCAGAGCTGTTTTTCTTCCTTGGACTTTTAAGTTAATAGGCGAATTATGAGATTTCTATCCTGTACCTTTGACTTTGGTACCATGCCAAGTAGCCAACTCTCACAAAATCTTAAGTTAATAATAGAAATATGTTTTGTACATTCTATCATGCAATATATTGAAAACTTGAATTTTAATCAGGGTAAGAATGTTATACAGAATGGAAAATAGCATCTAGGATGTTCGGATTAGTGAAGTTAGGGCCAGTAACACAGTTGTGGTTTTGATGTTTATATGTCCTCCAGCTCTTCTAGATCTGATTAGCGATACTGACAGACTTATTATTCAATCACATTCACACCTCTTTTCCTTTGGCCATATTTGTGGTTACAAATGTATTTGTTTCCTCCGTGGGCCTCAGACAATTTGTGGCTGTGATCATGGTTTTAATAGCCATCTTGATTTATATTGAAAGATATTTTTGGTAAATGAAGAACTACAACTTCGTGTATTTTGACGTACTCTGCAACTTTGTAGTTGAAAATTTGAAACAAAATCTTTCGAAATCGTTAGCTCTCGTACCATACCATGTAACCAACTCTTTCAAAATCTTAAGCTGATAGTAAGAATTGTGTGTGTATTATATCATGTAATAACTGAAATCTTAGAATTGAACCACGGTAAGAATGTCTACACAAATGGAATAGAAACGGCACTGGGGCACATGCTAGGACACACTGAGAATACAAGGGACTCGATCGTTTTAGAAATTTAAGGGATTTTGAATGTATTAGTCAAATGTAGGGGTCTGTCCCTATATGTGTGTTTAGAGGAATGAGACTGGAATGAAATGTGAGGATTGAGCTTGACAATATATTTATATTTTAATTGTTCCTAAATTGTGTGGGTAAAGTAACTTCTAAAAGCAAAGATTTTCAAAGCATTAGTCAAATATAGGTGTTTGCCCCTATGTATTTTTTAGGAGTACGCATCTTAGACTCGGATTTTTGTTCTTCATGTGCAGTTTTATATGTGACTTGATAGTTGGTCTACCTTATAGCACTCGATTTAGTGCAATGAGAAACATATTGATGCTGCAGTTAAACACAACTAATTTTAAGGAAATTTTGCAGGATAAGGCAGTCTTATCAACTGAAAGACGATGATGATTTTCCTCCTCTATCTGTGTGAGAGCAATAAGTGGCGCAATCAAGTTGGCTGAAGCGACAAAGATGAAGAACTGACCTGTGGCACTTGAAATTAGGGCAAGTTTTCTTCTTTTTATTTTGAGATCCTTGTATTGGAGCTGTATAACTACCCAGCTAATGTTTTTTGGGTGAGTCACTGTTGTGTACTTCACAACTTAGTTTTGCTTACGTGTTTGTGCCCTCACCTTCACCAGTACTGACTTCAATTGTAGAATATATAAGGCTAAATGTTCCTTTCAGCTTATTTTTTTTCCCCTAGGGTTATAAATGTCATAGTAAAATGGTCTGTTTACCTAACAGTAAGTTGTATGATACTATGTACTTTTTTAGTGCTGTCAATATTGGTGAAGTCCTACCATCTGAACAGCATGTTTCGGAAAAAGCTCCCAAGGTTTTGTTACAGCTTGTCAAGCAGGATTCAGTGATAATATTCATAGTTCTCTCCAAAAACAGAAAGGTTTGATTGTTTGTTCTACATAGCTAGTTTGATTTCGCATGATGGTTAAATGTTTTCAATGTTGCATTATATTTGGTTTGCACTTTTGACAATTCAGTTTCACCGAAATCTTGTGTTCAAAATTTTTTTTCAAAAAATACTTGTGAAACAATATACTTGTAAATAGGTATTTTGAGTATTAAAGTCTTAGCTGATTAATTTTTAAAATTATTAAAATTTTGAAGTATTAAAATATTTATTTATAATTCTTTTTTTTTGAAAAAGTTAAATATAAAAGTTGAATATCATATCGAAATTTATTGTTTTCATATTTAAAATTTTTTCAAAAATATGTTTATATTGGAGTCAAAATATTTCTGACAGGTTTGTAATAAATTTGAAATTAGGATATAATCTGTAAAGACTTTCGAAATAAGGAAGTGATATGTGATTATTCCATATCTTTTTTGAGATTACAAAGGACACCACACTCATATTTAGCGATATCGGTATAATCCTTCTCCCGTTTTATCGTTCTAGGTAGCTCCGGGCAACATATATATAGGAGCAAATTATCAATTTATAAGTTAATTTAACGAGTAAATCGCCAAATCGGAATGCTATTTCTTCCTGTGATGTCGTTTGGAAAGGAAACAAATAAAAATAAATGTACCTATTAACGGATAAATTTGCAAATAATTAGCAGACAACAAATAAATTAGCAAATAAAATTATCAGGCGCTATGGAGTTATACTTCTACAGGTCTCGCATGTAACCCGAAACATGTCCGATGTCCGGAAGCAAACTGGGATATCTCAATAACAGTTTTTCATTGACATTTAATTAATTTGGAAATTGATAACGATTAGTAAGAGGAAGTTGCACGACCCATCACTAAAAGATACAGGCCCAAATGCCCACTTCAATAGTCCAAGCCCAATTTCAAACTTTCGTGCAACAGCATCACCCTCATTTTCACGTTCAGCCGAAACCATCCTGCATTCCACCGAGCAGAAAGTAAATGATTCAAAGATATCAGAGACTCCTTACCGAGCACCATCTTCTCTACTCCCGATCGCCATTAAGAAGTTCCGCCGAGCATCATCTCCGGCCAGTGCCAGTGTCGTGCCTTCATAACAAGTTATATCCATTACTAACCATCAAAAGGCTCAGTTCAACTGATCATCCGGCATTGATAAGTTGGGGGTTCACTGATTAGCTGATTAGTTTGATGTATATCAAAATTAGACAAAAGATCGTCGGAACCTAAACAACAGAGAACGAACACGACGAAAGTAGGCATACTGATTAAGATGGAGGAAAATTGTACCATATATTCGATGATTGTACTTGAATTTCCAAATAGGGAAATTCTCCAGATGGTCAGCTAGTTAACACCGATCGACAATGTAGTTTTTTATCCCACTTTGAGATTTTTCAATTAAAATCCCGCATTTTCTTTTGTGCATGCTTGTAAATTTGTCACTTTCAGAATTTTCCACTTTGGGATTTTCCACTGTAGTCTTTTTGTTTCCTCCTTTTGTATTATTATGGATTTACTTGCCGGGACTTAAACTTTTGGGAATACTCGGACAAAGTATATAGTCATACAAGACCAAAATCAAATACAATGCACAAGTTTAGAAACTACGTCTTGGACTACACAAGCAGATACCAGGTGCCCCATTATTTATAATAGATCATGATATGTAAGAACGTAATTTAGAAGTACTGCCATCTTCGGATGGTTGCAAGTTGCAGAGAGGATGGTAACAAGGTCGGCTGGACGACCGGTCCTAGAACATCCCTTCTGTCTAAACCATGAGTCCAGTCCACGCCAGTGCAAATGGAAACCTACTGTGATTTTGCTTGTAAATAGGATCAACTATAAGTAGAAAGTTAGCTGGTAGGACATCACTATTAGATGGGCCAGTTGAGTTGAAAGCCGAGCTACTTTGTTTTTGCTCTTGCACTAAAAACAAAACTAAAAGACGTAATGCCATTCCATTTCAAGCCTGCATAGTAAGAAATGGGGACCATTCATATGATTAGTAGCTTTATAATCAGAATGCCGTACCCAAGATAATACGGTGAGGGCTGCTCACGAAAGTTTATCTATTTTGTAAGCTCATAAAGTTAGCTCGGTTGAAAGGATATCTTATCTCGTTAATCTATTAACAAAAAAAAATCGAAAAAAAGTAGGCTCTGTTTCTAGATAACACAATTGATCTCCTGTTTAAGATTGAGACTCAGCAAACTGTATCTTTCATAAGGCACAGTTAATTATTATTCCAGGTCAACTTGGTTGCTTGATTATGATTAGTGGTTCAATCAGTGCTTGTTTTCAGCCATTCACTCGTGAATAATGATTGTTGGACAGCAACTGCTCCAAATAGAATCCGAGGTTTGATAAGCTACTGTCACAAATATTTGGTCGGGATTTTATATCTTCTGGATTTCCTTTAATTAGTTATTTCTACCTGTGATATTTTGTTAAAACTGGTTATTTGAAATTATGGAAAAACCCCTTGATTTTTAAAAGGTAACATTGATAATAGCCATTATCGTCAATTTAACACGTAGAAGGTTATTATTGTATCAAAAGAATTAATAAATATTTTTTCAAAAAAGTGGGGAGTTACCCATAATTTTTCGTTTTTTATAACATCAGTTGGATAGTGCATTGGGATACGTTTTGGATTTTATTAGGCTATTTTGTTTTAGGACTTATAGTTATAGCAATACCAGTCTGCTCCGAGACAAGGGCAGATTTACAGCACTAGCAGATACACATGATACATATATAAAAATTATTAAAAATAAGTTTTTAAATTTATAATTTTGTATAGTAAAATTTATAACTTTCTTAATTTACAATTATAAAGTACTGTCAATATTCTCAATTATACCGATCCATTATAAATTATAGATTTTAGAGAACGAAAGCAAATATTAAAGAAATTTATAAATGTAAATCCACAAATAAAATGAATTTAATCTGAAAATCATGTAGAAGATATATAGGATAAAAAAACATGAAAGGTTTATAATTTCATATTGAATATAAGCCATATAATATTTATAATAACTAAACATATAATTTAAATTATTTTAATAATTATATAATGTTATAAGACACTAACAAATTACCTGTTGCATGCGCTTTAGTATTGTATATATATAGCGGACATGGTACCCCCATTGCGTACACTAAAAATTAGAGAATATCCATTTTTGAATTAGTAAAATTTATAGCCTCCTTAATTTATAATTAAAATATATTTTAAATTCTCTCACCGATCTATTACTAACATATTTTTCCTGAATAGAACATAATAGATCTTAAAAAACTCTAAAAATACAAATCTACACATTTTAAAAAATCTAATGTAAAATTTATATAAAAATATAGAGGAGAGAAAATAAAATAGACGATTTTATAACTACACACACACACATACATATATATATATATATATATATATATATATATATATATATATATATTTAAGCGGGAGGGGGGAGTTGCTACAGTGCACGCCCCCCCCCCCCCCAATATATATATATATATATATATAAAATTAAAATAATATATACTTTAATATATATATATATATATATATATATTTAGAAATATATATTATTTTAATTAATAATAATTAATTGTATATATATATAATATCTTATTTTTTTTTTAAATATTTTATTTTTAAATAATTAAATATTTTTAAAATTTAAAAAAATTAAATTTTTTCTTTTTTTCACACGCATCGCGGGTGATGTTTCCGCTAGTATATATATATATATATATATATATATATATATATATATATATATATATATATATATATATATATATATATATATATATATATATATATATATATGGTCCTCATGCCAACCAATATTACCGTGTACTACTACCATCTGACTTGCACAAACTGACAAGTACCAAATAGGCAGTGCAGTATAGAACCCAGGGTTATGTTCTGTCAATGGTCCAATTACGAATATCTCATAAGCAAGAAAAATGGTCGGCCATGAAATCAGGGCTAAAGCTTCTAAAAATGTAACTATCTTCATATAGCTATATCTTACATAACATGCAATGGTCCTTCGATATTCTATACATGCATGCGGAGGAAAATGAGGTTCCACGTGAAGGTCAATTTTTTTAGGTTTTCGGGTGTATGCATGTATATCTTCCAAACGAAATAGACCTATCAGGGCAATCACTTATTCTAAGGACCACCCGTGTGTTCGGTGTTGCTTACAGGTGTATAAATACGTCCAAACAAGGGGGGGTGTAATAGATAGCTACTACTCTTACGGGTACCCGTACCAAACGTGTATGAGATCATTAATTAAGATGGTACAAAAATGAGATGGTGTTATCCTTGGTGGGCAAAACCACCTCAAATTTTCTAACGATAGATATTAGATATTTCTGAATTTTATTTTTAGAGATTATCTCTAAACAAATATATGATTATCAACATCACACACTTTAAATTATGATCGGATCTATAATTCAAATATATGATGTATATAATACTAGCCATTTAGAGACTAACTATTTTTAGAGTATGAGATCAAGTCTAAAAGTTCTCAATGTATTCGATGAAGACAATCATTTGTACTTAGAAAGTTCTAAATGTGCTTACTGAGCTGGTGTATCCTTATTCTTGGAGGTTGTAATTGTTACCAACAAATATGATACTGATATTTGATGGTGTATGTGATTTTTTTTTTTTTTTTTGTAGCATTTCTAGCATTTGTGCTCTACCCACGACTTTTATCGCTTTTTGTGTTTTCCACCTTATTGGTGTCTTGGCTATTTTTGTTTGTTTTCTTCTTTTGTCGATTTGATCATGGTTCTCTAGAATATTTGTACAGTCGGCAAATCAAGATCTCACTTTCCCCCCTTGTAAGCAAAAGTATCATACGCAATACCAAATTTAGACTATTTTCATCCTCAAAATAGTACAAAACAATATTATGGTATCAAATACTTGTTTTACATTGAATGCATGTAGCTCGTGCAATGGAACGATCGCTCAATAGTTCAAGTTTCATTAGCTACAATATAGGATAAGTATTATTCTGAGTATTTAAAAATTTTAAAAACTATGATAGACATATGGACTCAACGACGTACCAAAAAATAACGAATTTTCGAAGTTTTATTCCTTGACTCCAAAACTACAATTAAAAACTGTACAAATAGATTAATCTATATTATTATAGAAAAATGTTACCTCATTATTTCTGAAACATTTATGCATAGAATAATCTATATTATTATAGAAAAACCTTACCTCATTATTTCTAAAACATGCATACACTACAGGAAAAAGGTCAAATAACGACTAAATGGTCACTGTAGTTTAGTCTCTAATAGTACAAATTTTAGTCGCTATAGCTTTCAGCGACTAAAATAAGTAGTGTTTAGTCGCTGGATTCTTGCCTCTAAAGATAATATTTGTTGTAGTGATACATGCGTACAATAATCTATATTCTTAAAGGAATTCTTACCTCATTATTTCTAAAAATGCATGCATGCTTGCATGCGAAACAATATAGTTACTACAGAATCCACGTTACTACAAATAGGAGATTTTTATATGTTAGCAACCATGATACCGTTGTTTATGCGATCTTCATGAGGTGCCGAACACGACGAACGACATGACATTCATGGTATTCCGAGCCTGAGTTAACAACGAAGGGATCGCCGACTCGTCGTTGACGATCGTGGAAAACGACAATCAAGATGTGATTCAATATTTACAGCATTATTTGGTTGTCGGAGATGGAAGTCACACGTGTGTTTTCAACTCTGGATCTCAACTAACGTGCGGGTCTGGATGATGTGGGGGGAAACCTGACCATCTCGGCGTCGTAGCGGGTAAACAGATTACTTAGTCTGGTAAAATTAATAGTGAAACCTCCATTACGTATTTGACATCCGCAAGGGGCATGAATAGAAAATTTTTCAATGCTTCAGAAGTGTCAATAGCTATATTTATTTCACTAAAACTCATATTTACTAATAATTTTTGAAAAAGGTAAATGATATGTCAAATAATAGACAAAAAAAAATATACAAATAAATTAATATTTATTCTAATATTTCTGTAGTTATTTTGAGATGTCTTCTGATATTTTTTGTAATTATTATTTGTTTCCTGTACAATCTTATAGCTAGGTTGCAAATTAAGTGGACCAAACGAGGACTACAAGATAATTTTGAAGTACTTATGGAACTATTGTTGAGAATTGAAAGCTTGTTGCATTAGTTTATTAAGATCTTACTATGACCCGCTATCCATTTGCAAATAGTAGTTATGTCATACTCATTGCAGCAAAAACTAGTGGAGCATTTCCCCTTGATGCCACATTTTTTCAGGTCCTTATATTCAAGCATACCCAGATATGCTTGGCTGCTCTAACTTTCATCTCTAATTCTATATATCTCTAACTTTTATTCATATCATCTGAGCGAAATCATGTGGTTTGATGAAAGTTAGGATCTACATATACGTAAATATGCCATATAGCATTTCTTATTACTTAAAGTTGTCCAATGTGGCATTTTTCACTTACTCGAAATAATACCATACAGTATTCCTAAGAAACTCTCTGTGAGCATATATCAGTGCTAAGAAAAGATCATTGAGATCACTATAGTCTATCAAACGTGATCATTTTGGAACAACTAACCAACAACTTGTCACACACATTCATCAGACATTTTCTTAAGTAATTTGGCCTCAGGCCGAACAATCTCTACATCCGACCGAAGCACCCGTTGCATGCTAAGAATCTTCCGTTCATGTGTCCGTCAAGTGAGTTTTATTACGCGTTGTGACAACGGGGATTTCGAGTGTACGACTTAGGAGGGGGAATCATAACTATTACATAAAACTTTTTGTACTCAATACCTCACTGTTTTCTTTTTTTTTTTTTTTTATTTTTTTGAAAATCATATTAGTTAGAAAACTAAAATAACTCATTTCATAGCATAATAATATAAGTTGGACCTTCCCTTCTTTCCTTTTTCTTTGAATACTTTGATGTCCACTTTTTATCCCACTCATTTATCTATTTATATGATTATTGTTATCTTGAACTTGTCTTTAGTGTTTAAATTTACTGCTGTTGTACCTAAACTTATATTTGCTCATTTCCAATTTGTGTAATGTAAAAGAAAAGGAATGTACTTATCGTATCCGAACGCATGAGCTAGTAGGGATGTCAAGAGGCGAAGATTGGAAGGGAGATTATTCGATCTTTGTCCTTGATCCCGAACTTAATTCCCGTTTTCTATTCCGTTGCTGTTCCAGTACTCATGATCTCCGATAGGGAGCGGAATTTGTTTCACATTTCCGGCCATGGAGGAATCTGACGGAGATGGAGAATCCCCGTTATCCATTATTTTGTTTACGAAACAAATTAAAAAATTAAATATTTTTAAAATAATAGAAACATGAATTACATAATATATAATATAATATATATATATATATATATATATGTATAAGTCGAAGGTTGAAATCAGAGTGAGGGGGAGATAGGATCTCCATCCCCATCTCCACTCTTGTCGGAGTTTTTTTTTAATCCCCATATTCGACCTCAACTAAAAATCTCCGATCCTGATAGAAAACATCCGGCTCTAGATTAGACTTTTTCAAAATGAAAAAAAACAAAATTTTCATCTAATCCGAATAAAGTGACATCGGTGATTGGCTGTAATAGTTAGGGAGACGTAAAAAATTGTTGTATTCTTTATGGGACGCGCCTATAACATGATTTTGTAGTCTATATCTCTAGCCAGATCTAGCTAGATGACAAGGCTAGTAATTTTAGTGTTGGGGCTAAATCATGTGTCACGTAGCCAGAACCATAACACACAGATCAGACTTCGCGGGTCCACCTTCTTGACTTTTCTAGTCCGAAGCATAATCGACGGACCAAATTGCCCGGGTCCACCTTCTTGACTTTTCTTTCCGTCCATAACTGCCGACGGCCACCCGTCTCTTCCGACGAGACGCTCGCCGACACCGACAAAGTTTTCCATCAACCTCGGTTATCATCTATGAGGAAATAAAAAGCTACGAAAAAAAAATGATGCGCACAGTCATTCATTGTCGTGGGGGAGAAACTATACAGCTAATCCAGCTTTATTCTTCTCCGTGGATTTTGTTCGACTTTCGTTTGTTAGGTTAGGCCATCATTTGTCTGCTCTATTCCAATTTGTTCATCAAAGCTTATGATTTGTTAGATAAAGTTTAGAATATACAGTTTCTTCTTTGTTCTTGTATACTCTATAATGGCTAGAAAGTTAGATGAACTAGGTACGGATCAGGCCCTCGTGATCTGGATACGGCAGATTTTTTATACTAAAGCCAGTCTTTCCTAATCAAAATTAGTCAAGTTCGCCCAAATCTCAGAATCCAACGGTGGCAATTAACTCATCCGGTTTTATACGGATCACGAGACATTATATATAATTTTCATCGACTTATTTGACCTAATTCGGAGCATTTTTAAAACAAATTTTGAACTACAAAGTTATAGATTTTGATGTGATCTACAACTTTGTAGTTGAACATATTTCGAAAAAATATCAAATATTATGTCAAAATGATGATATAATTTTAGATCATTATTTTGACATAATATTTGATATTTTTTCGAAACATGTTCAACTATAAAGTTGTAGATCACATCAAAATCTATAACTTTGTAGTTCAAATATTTTCTTAAAAATGCTCCAAATTAGATCAAATAAGTCGATAAAAATTATATATAATATCTCGAAAACCGCACGACCCAGATCATCCGATCTGGCCGTCGGTTTCCTGCTTCCTGCGGGCGAGCCGCGCCCCAAATCTCAGCCGATCTTAGAGTTCCTTTTTATTTGATGATTTTTTATTATTTAATTATTTATTTAAATTTTTTGTTTTTTTTTTTGGTAAGAAAAATTTCAACGATACCGATCCACTGGTTCGAATAGTCCGATTCGTCGTTTTTATGTAATTGAGTGACTCAGGTACAAAAGCGGATTCCAATCCAAATTTTTCTTACCTTACATGCTTTACATTTATTTGTAAGAAGACAATCTTTTAACTGATTCATGACATATGCCTGAACACTCGAGACTCTGCCGAACCATCGGCTTATAGTACCAATTGAGATGCAAATTGCCAACAACGAAAAAATAGATATAGTAACGCTATTAACTAAAAAAAAAAAAAAGAAAAAAAAAAAGAACTTTTATCAAGAGTAAAGGAGCAACACCCAAGATAGCCTCTCTAGCACGTCAAGCTCTAGATTCTCAGAAACTCTCAAGCCAATACGATAAGTAGAAGAGCTATATACGTTTCTTCCTATATTCTTAAAAAAATAAAAAAAAAAGTCAATTTAGCAAAATGAAGTTTAGTAGCCTGAAGAGCTATATGGTATTCTTCAAAAGACTAAATAATATGCTTCCTTATTCTGCAGCCTTATGTAGGTGCCTAATGGTATGTTGTTTTGTAGCAGGTGTACTATTACGAATCTACAAGAGTATTTAATGCTCTTGGATAGGTGATAGAAGCATCTGCAGTGAATCAGATTCCAGACAGATTTCGTTTCTGCTTCCACTGTTATTGATTTGAAATCTCATCAGCTCTCATTTACTATTCCTAAGTACTAATAGCAATTACCATATTAATCTTGCCTCCTAATGGAACTCTGGCAAGCCTGTTCCTTTCACCATATTCGTATCTCCCAGCCTTATTTAGATAGTTAATACTAGTATTTACTAAGATTGCAAAAGCAAGATCATTATTGGGTAGTAAAACCAAGCCGTTTCTTCTCTAATTGCTTTTATAGACAAGGCTGAAAACTGGCTTCTACCTACAGTTTTGAGATTTTATTTCTATTTTCATGTTTTGTGGTGTGGCTGTCAGTAATGTATATAGGAAGAAAGGAACAACTTTTAAGATAAATGAGGCTAACATTCAATGACAACTCCACTGGAATCGCTGCATTTTAATGTGTTGAAGGTGTGGAAGAAGGCCGTACAAATCGGCTTAGAAGCCCTTCCCCTCGTGGGGACTGACAGAAGCTTCCCATTCTGAAAGTGACCTATGCTTCTTCGTAATGAGCCCCATCTGACATCTTAAGTTCACTCTCTCTCTCTCTTCTCTGTTTCTCATTCTTCTTACTTTTGCCTGGTCTTCCCACTATTATCTTCAAACAATCTAAAAATGTTCAAAGCTTAGTGTAGCAGCTTCTGATACTGAAGCACGCAGTAGCTGTACTAGTGAATACTATTGCAGCAGTGGTGTATTACTATTATAAGAGAACAGAGCAAATAATCTTTGGACAGCACTCTGGAATTAATTGCTATTCATATTTCTTCATATATGCATACATGAACACTACCTGAGAAACTAATTTGGAATGTTAATGTCAGTAAGATCAAACCACAGCTGCTTAAAGACATTGACTATAACAGCATGGTACTCGTTAGAATTCAGTGATAGATAGCAAGCTAACAACTCTTCAAGATCCTTGGAAGACCTGATATTATTCTCCACGATCATCTCCATCATTGAATCTCTGAAATCCTTCTGCGGGTCGGACGAAGACTTCACCACCGCTAGAGTCTGCGAAAGCCGACGGCGAGAGTGCACTGCTGAAGCTGCTGCTGCCGGCCGTGCCGCCGCCGAACTCTTCCTTCCACGGCCAGCCTGGACTTTCTTCGTGACGATTCTGGGAGAATTAGCACGCAGTCGAAGTCTGTGGAGTCCGGGTGGAGTTCGAGCTGCTTTTACAGGGCTTTTGCTCTGCTCCTTACTAAGTTTAGGAATTGGCTTGGAGCTTTTGGTAAGAATTGGCTTGAGTATCAGCTCAGTCGCTTCAATGGACTTACTGTAAGAACCTTTGGTAATGCTACTCGCCATGTCGATGACGATATCTGTAGGGGATGACGTTGTTCTGCAGCTACAAGAAGAATTCAGCACCAAATTCTCGTCTCTATTTGCGTCGACGTAGTCTGCAAACTCCTCCGTCTTCCATGTCCGGCAGCCGCAGCCAGGTGAAACCGACATGCTTTTCGTAGACTTTCCTCTTGGCTTTTCCTTCGAGGATTTTCGGGGTGGGTCTGAAACGAAGTGGGTGTCAGAGGCCTTAGGGTGGGTAGGGGAAGAAGAAAGCTTCTCTGTTTGTTCTCTTCCTCTTGTTGAATAGTAATATGAGGGTCTGTTGGGCATGAAAAACTGTCTAGTCTGGGATTGAGTTTGTAGATCACATGGGACCGGGAACTGCTTACTGGAGTTTTGAACTCTCTTCTGCCCTCTGCTGCTGCTTTTCCCCATGTCTCTAAGCTTGTAGAACCATGCATTGGGCAACATGTCAGACAACTTAAACCTATAATTCCCCATGTTCCTTCTGGAGAGAGAGAGAGAGAGAGAGAGAGAGAGAGAGAGAGAGAGAGAGAGAGAGAGAGAGAGAGTAGAAATGTAAGGAAAGTCTATAGAGATGGAAGAGAGGATATGTTAATATGTATTGTGATATGTTGTTTGGGATTGGGTAGATGAGGAGATGGAAGCTCCAAGGGGGGGACTCTACAAGAAATTAAAGGCTCCTTGGTGGAGGATGAAAGAGGGAGATAAATAGTTGGGAGGGGTTGAACGGCTGGAGGTGGTGGTGGGCTCGAATTTGGAAGCTTGTTTTATTCCTCTAAAATGTACTGTAAGGTACAGTATACGTAACATTTCTATTTTATTTTTAATTTTAGACCATATATATGTATATTTCTTTAACTGTTAAGTAATTATGATCCGTTCACAGATGCTAGTAGATGTAGAGCAACTTCGGCCACAGCGCACGGGCTGACCCACGGCCCTCTTCGACAACCCTGCTGGTTGTAAGTGGCTTGTATGGCTTCGCGCAGAATGCAGGCGCCAGGGGTAGCTCTGCATTTATTTTATATTTTTTTATTTTTCTTCAAGAACTGGGACCGACCGAGCCGGTTTGCCGGTATGGGTCTTGGCCCGGCGGGCCACCTAGCGGAGCCAATATCAACCATGTTCATGCTGAGTTGGCCTGGCACATGTGGGTGATAGGGCAGGCCGTGGCGTCGGCCTGTTGCATCACAAAGTAGATTCCTATAATTTCAATAAATTGATAAATTGCTTCCAAAATGTATGCAATGCCTGTTTAATTTAAGTTTATGGATGGTTTTGTTTTTTGAGTTAATGAGGTTAAATATCATATATGACAAACACCATATTATTTTAGTACAACAGTTTTATAATCACAGTTACACGCCATTAAGTATACATTAATATCTGCGACAATCTTTAGAATCTTTCTTAAATAGATAGCAAAATCCATATCCTGCACTACAAAGATTGGCCCTTAAACTCGTAACTGATGGTTCATGAGTCATCCATTCGACCAGTTAACACTTTTATGTATGATTTTTAAGATGACTTCTATTTGTGCTTGGCGTTTCAGTTTGTATAATATTAAGCTTATCTAAAGATAACTCTAATTTCACCGAGGTGGCCATCGCTTATATATTTCAGATTATGGTCAATTCGTGATTTCGAATAAATAGTGGATACAATCCACCTAAATATTGAGGCTAAAATAAGGTTTTCAAACTCCCCCAAACCTCGCCATTACGTATGCATCTCTTTTGGTGTGAAATACTTGAGGCAGGATATTATTAGACTACCACCATAATATTCATTTGCCTAGCTACTCCATCTCTATGCTAACATTTCTACAATCACGTCATAAATTTGTGAATTCTTTTTTTAATTTTTGCGAAAAATTAATACGACAGATCACACAGAATTGGTAAAAAGCTATATTCCTCTTCTATTTGTATGTTTTTACAGAATAGCTGAAGATTCACTTTGCAGAACAGATGGAGAATCTCCTTTGCTTTTACAAAACTAGAAAAATTGTATGACAATCAGCCACGGTACAAACATCCAAAATCAGGCTCAAAGTTGTACAACATGTCAAGGTTTTAGACAAAGCCCATCACTCTTTCCATGGATAGATAGCAGAATATTCTTCCAGAGTGCAATAACATGGCTGCCTTTTGGCTTCTTGTTTGCAAGATGATTAGTAGAGCAAGAAAGCAAGTCTTGAACTGAAAAAGGAAGCTACTGATCCTTGTATTTCATCAAGAAATAAAAAAAAAGCTGGTGCTTCTCAGGATCTTTTTGTTGTATAGACCAACTTTACAGCAAATAATTACAAAAAAAAAATAATAACAAATACAGAAAATAGAATGTCTTTTAGATGTGGCAATGATTCCCACGAGCAATGAGACCCAGAAAGGCTGCACAAAAATTGATGGTATTCAAGCTCTGTGGGGATCCAAATGGCCAAGACAGAATGAACGTGGGGTATTACAATTTACTTCCGAGAGGGGGCTAAGCGTGAGCCTTAACGTGGGGTAATCGAAAGCCATAGGAGGGAAGCTAATGATTGATTGCCTAAAGCAAGAGGCTAGAATGAAGATCAAACCGACGGCTCATACCAAAGAGGATTCGTATGAATCCGTAATCAAGCTTAAGTTTAAATTACATAGGAAACACCGCGTTACCGCAGTTATGTTATATAACTATTTATAAAGATGGAATGTTATACAAAAATAAAATATTAGTAGAAATATTTACAATAGAAAAGTATAATTACAAAAGTGCTATGCATAAAGAATTGTATGTTTTTTGCAGAATATTAATAAATACAAAAAAAATATAAAATATAAAAGAAGAATCATAAAGATAAAAATTTAGAGACACCAAAAAAAGTATGCAACAAGAAAAAGGTAAAACTATATATATATATATATATATATAATATATTATATATATAGAAAGGCTATTCTCAGCTCGATCTGAGAATAGCCTTAATAAGCTAACATCTCAGCCGTTGATCTGCTTGATCTAACGGCTAAGATGTTAGCTTATTAAGGCTATTCTCAGGAGCTGAGAATAGCCTTTCTATATATATATATATATATATATATAGAAAGGCTATTCTCAGCTCGATCTGAGAATATCTTTAAATGTGTATATATATATATATATATATATATATATACATCTAAAGTTTAACAACATGGTCTTTTGACTAGATATAAGTGTTTGCTTAAATATCGATAAAGTTTTATAGCATAACTACTTGCAATATAATATATTTGACAATTTATTATAAAATACATACGAGTTAATAATAATTATATAGGTCTTTTTATAAAATAGAATGAGCAAGAAAAAAATACAACGGAGTTCAAGAATATCAGTTGAATTTCGGCTGCAACGAGCAGCGAAGACTTTTCTATTTGACGTCAAAGAACTACTCCGCCTTGCAAAATATGTTTTCAGTCTTCGGCAAATTGCTGAATGTTTACGAAAAAAAAATCGGGAGCTACAATTATAAGAGTGAGAAATGATAACGAGAAAGTGAGAGCTAAAATCATCTCGCGTCAGAAATTAGACGATGGTGAGATTGCATTTAATCTTGATCGACAATGGCAAAGATATGAAGGTGGTGGTAAAGTGTCAATGACTTCGGTGGCGGCTGCGATAGGGGGTGAGCTATGGTTTTAATGAAGAGGAGTTACGCAACCTGATCGATTTGATAGTAGAAAAATCAAGGAGTCACGCAACGGAATTGATTTTGATCGTGCGGAAAAAAAACAAATCACTTTTTAGTGAATAGTAATTACTATTCACTCAACGGAGAAAAAAAAGGGATGGGACTTAGTATATGGAGTAATGTCTTTTAAAGAACATGTGAAAGAAATATTTGAGATTGAGTTCGGCATTTGAATTGAGATTATATGTTGTGTTTGCATGTACTATATAACTTTGCAATTCATTTCATTTAAATCGTTTAAAATAGGCTGCCAAAGTCGCGGTTCGAATGATCCCACAAACTAGACGTATCCTATAAACCTGCTTTGTATGTTTTTGGGGGACCATTGAGGTAGTTTGTTCGTTTCTTTTCGTTTTCAATTTATGAAATAAGCACTTGCTTGCTTCAACTAATTGAAGAATTTGCTGCCACTCTTCTTGTTGACTAGTATGATGCTTTGAATCAGGACTGGCCGGCCCAATATGTAGCCTATTTAATTGCCACGAGCTCAACTCAGATTTGCTAGCCTAATAAATAATTCAGGTAAGCAGAGATGCAAACCAACCTAGCACACAGCTCGCGGTCTGAACCGCGGCCTGCACGGCCGGCGGGCCTCTTCCGAGATTTCAGCCCATTGGCCCCTTGCAGGCCGAGGCGGCGGTACATGCTGCTGTTGCTAGCAGCAGAAACGGTTTTTTCTTTTTATTTGAATAAAATACGTCCGTGCCTATAATCAGGCCGAGTCGAGCCGGCTCTGCCCGTGTACTAGCCAGTGCAGGCGATTTGCTGCAGAAACGCGGGCTGAGCTCGATTTACACTTTATATATCTCTACATGATAAACTGTTCTAAGCAGTGTAGCCATAATCACACTTTTTGTTTAGAGATTTGGAAGATTTACCGTTTCTTTCTTGCCATGAGCTTTTACCGTTTCTTTTCTCTTTTTTATCTTGACCGTCGAGTTCGGTTTCTATTCTACATCTTGATCGGACCTTTTCAATTAGATATTGCTGGAATTCGAACTTCCGATTTATTCTTTATGAGTAATTTGTAACAGTCGACCAGTTTTTTTTTTTTTAATATACGATATAATTATAATTAAACTACTGAGTAATTTGTAGATTGAAAGCCAGTCAATTGCCAGCCAATCTTTGACCCCAAATGTGATCTCAAGTAAGCGTGTCGGCCCCTAATTTTTTTTTTTTTAATCCCTTGAGCGCTACGGCTTCCATCGTTTAAACCACCCGCCAGAAGTCAGACTTGTAAATTCAAGAACACAATCTCAACTTTATCTCATAATTATGAAAAATTTATTCCAAAAAAAATCGCAGAGATTGTTGCAACTCGCAAGTACACAAGTTTACATGAACTCAATCATCATCACTCTTATATGATAATAACCATGCAATTGAAAATCCTTACAGGAGCTCCATATGTGACTATCTGTACATACATGTTTTCTGCTATTCAGTTATGAAAAAACATTAAAAAAAACAGATAATAAGTAAAAAATAATGTAATCCATCTATCTGTATCAATCAAACTTCATCAGAATCTTGATCTCTAGTCGTTCTTGGAATTGGTTCCTTTACTTGGGCCAGAAGGTGGAACAGGTTGTCTGGGCAGCATGTTCAACAACAAAGGCTGATACTTCTCCATCAACTTCTGACTTGCCGTCGTAGGTATAAGATTGGAGCTATCTTCCATTAAAGCAATGTTGAGAGTTGCAGAGCTAAGACCTGGTATGGCCGAGCATAAGAAACTTGCGAAGTTACGAGAACAAACGCAACACAGATCAGAAGAAGAAGAGGAGGAGACTTGTTCTGTGTCGAAGCCATGAACGAAAACTGAAACCAGCGAGAGATATGAGCTTTTTAATGGAGAAGACAAATTTGTGAAAAGTTTTGAGGGGTTTGGTGTTGATGAGGTTTGGTGGGGAAGGAGAGAGAGTGGAAGAGTAGATATATAGAGGAGGCGAAGTTTGAATTTTTCGTTGGTATGAAAAGTTAGGAAGGGAGATCGGAAAGGGAAAGGAGCAGAGAAATTCATTCACTGACTTTGGATCATGTTACGCTACACCACGTTGACGTTGAAGTTATGAGAGTGTACGACCCGCTAACTAAGAAAAAGCTAGAGATTGCGCAAAAATTGCCATTCTTAGAGATACTAACATAACTAGCTAGTAAAAAAAAAAAAAAAAAGAAAGAGCTAGAATTACAAACTATCCATCCGAATATATATCATATATATTATAATGCACAGAATATAATTCAGACCTTATTGAAAGTTCTGATTCATTTGATATAAAGTTTTACTTTTTCACCACGTAATAAAATTGTAAACGTTCAGCATTATCATTGGTTGGAAAATTTTGGACTTAAAGTAGGGTTATCAGTTTTTTTTTTTTTTTATTTGTCAAAGTTACTAGCCAGACCTTTAATTCAATTCTGGTTTGGATTAGAAAGTTTTATTTAGTGGATTGTTATAATTTTTATAATAAACTCTTATTGAGGTGGTCTGGCGGAGTGTATGCATTGTTTGTTGTATACTATGTTTAAATCCTCACCGTCTTAATTGATGTTAATTTGCTAATTAAACTCATTTCTATGCTAGATGAACGCACGGCGAGAGCCTGAAGATACATAGAATCTCATAATTTTTTGAAAAAGATTGCGGAAGAACACGAATTCCCTCCACTCGCTAGGTTCACTTAACTATTGAATGTTATTTTTTTTATTTACTGCTCATCATTGTTAATGAATAAAGTTATTTTCTATCATCTAAATAAATTATAATAGTCATTAATGTGATGTATAATTAATTAATTGTTCCATTTAACTTGATCTACCAATATAATTCTGGGAAGTATTATAATGATCATTTTTCTCATAGTGACACTAGAAACTAGTACCTATTTTAAATACTAGTAAAATACCTTTAATTTCCGGTTATTAAGTAATAAGTAGCTAAAATTAGCACTCGATACATGGTTATAGAAGGTGTAAAGAATTCACTTTCGGCTCCAAAGAGGCATCCATTAAAAAATGATAATAATATAATAATTCCTCAAATATTCATTCATATATTTTGGTCATACCAGCCAGATTCGACGAAGCATAGATATTGATCGAGCTGGTCCTCGACCGATCAATAATGTGTTCAAAAACGGTGAAGACTATGATTAAAAGCACAAGACACACACGATTTTAACGTGGAAACCCTTGAAAAAACAAGGTAAAACCACGGGCTGTCACGTAATGCCAACGATAGAATGATTTCACTAAGAGTAATATGAATACAGGACTCTCGATTACAGAATAGAATGTCGGTCCCTCTATCAGCCAACCATTTTTTGGAGTTGTCTCCTGCCTTATATAGCCATTTTGGAGGACATTTCCTAGGCCCGGGCGATCCTTGAACTTCCTCATTTAATGGCCTAAATAACTACGACTCATTAACTGCCTACCTTAATGAGCCTTTATTAGGAATCATAAAGAGTGCGTCGGTTACATTCCTCTGCACGCGCATCTAACGGTCCAACTTCTCGTAATTTACCGACATCTACCTCGGGCGGGTTCACTACCGATGTGTATGCCGGGAGCCGACCGTTGTTGGTACATGTCATAGTAAAAGGCCTCGACGTCTATTTCGGGTAGATACTTGTTTACGTCTTGGGTCTTTACTTCGGGTCCGACCCATCTTCCTATTCAGGGCATATCAGCAGCACGACACGTGGCAGTCCAGAACGGGGTTATATCAGATATGATGCTTATTTCAACATATGTAGGAGCATCAACACATTCCAAATCCAAATTTAGGACTCAATCTCATTCATTTGGATCTTAAGATTGTGCTTGTAGCAAAATATAGAAAGTATTAGGTGAAATGACCCAAGATTTGCAATGACGTTCAAATTTTGAATTTATCCTAATTTATAATCTATACTACACAATATTATGTATACATGGAGTTTATCGGAAAAAAGCTAGTGTTTCCAAATCTTGTTTCAAATTAATCCTTACTGTTTAAAAACATGCAAACTCATTTCATAACACATATTATAATTATTTGTTTGGAAAAAAAAATTCAATATAAAAAAAGTAAATTCTGATATATGCATTTAATTTTTTTTTTTAAATATTTTAAATAGATATTATGATGCTTCAAATTATTCTGACCGCTAAAGACTTCATAGATTTAAAATACCTATTTATAAATATTTATTAAAAAAAGTTTTAATACAAAGTTACAGAGCGTGCTGTAATCTAATTTTTTATATTCAAAATTTTTCCTGTGTGTGTGTGTGTGTGTTTGATTTGATAAATTTTTAGATAAAATAGTAATTTATTTTGAAGGATGTTAACAAATAGGAGCTGATATATAATTATTCATATATTCTTACAATAGAATAACATGCATCCATAGTTAAGTTAGGTACAAAATCTAGTATGCTAGCCATTACTAATTAGGTGTATCCAATAAATGAATCATTTCTCCATCTTAATTTTTTTCCCATTCAAAAGTCAAACATTGTGATGTTGATGTTATGCTAAGCTACTAATTTTTTTCCACAACAATTTGATAAGAAATAGAAGATCGTAGGACTTTCGAGGGCAAGAAAAAGGTATGGTTAGAGATTTTGATTTGGACACTAAAAAATTTCTTGTAATTGTGATAATTTATTATAAGAAATATAGAATGTAGAATATATATATATATATATATATATATATATATATCAGAATCCTATGATGTTCTCTACCATATAAAATACTGTTAAAAAGAAAAATAATAAGAAAGATTATAATAAATATAATATCAAATTGAATAAAGAAAGATTACAAAAATGTATACCAAATATGAATTTTTGCCAAAAATATGTCTCTCTATAACTAAAAATTGTTAAAATATACATTCTAATTTAAAATGACATGTTTATGCACTCTAGACCAAATGAAATTACGAAATTACTTTCGTCTAGTTAATTGTTTTCGTTTTTTAGGACATAAAAAAGTTATTTTAAATTAGAGAATATATTTTGACAATTTTGACTAAGAAATACCTCCAAATATAATATATAGAAACTGTATTGTAGTGCTCTATCACACCCTTTATCTATTTAAACTCTTCACTAAATCTTAAATGGCCCAACAAGCTCAACACGTTATCCAGACTGTTTTCTTTACTGCGAATATGAGCGGTGTAGTATCACCCTTTTTAAGAGTTTCATAACTCATTCGTTTAAAGTAATATCGTTTCAGTGATTCATTGATGATTTAGCCTGGGTTTTTATAGTGAAATCTATAATATGAGTGTACACTTTTGTAGAGGCTTTAAAGTCACAAAAAATCTCCGCACTTAGTGCTTACTGACTTCTGAAATTCGAGCATAAATCTTCTATAAACAAAAATTTTTGTCACAAATTGTAGAAAAGTTTTTTGAAAAAATTCAGCAAAAAAATTTATCCTACATAAACTCGAATCCTAAATAGTATCCTACATAAACTCGAATCAAGCTAACCACGCTCAGCACTTTGGCATGGGGTTTAATGGAGTTGTTTAACAGTCCAACGCATCGAGTTTTCATTTATTTACCCAAAACCTGAACGTGTAACTTGAGTTTGATCAAATGATCTCATATCGAAGTTAAACGAGTCTATCCTATGGAATTAAGACAGAGACTCCTCGAAAAGGAAATTTACGTAGATTTTTCTACATTGATTTCAAAGTCGTTTAGATGCACTCGTTTCTAAAGCTAACTAACCCCCTAATCAAGTCAACTTCCCCAACAACCCCTCATCTCTTTCTCATTGTCTTCTCCAGAAAACTATATCTGTAATTGAATTATTTTATAATAGTGTCGTCATAAAAAATTATATGGATGCTATCAATTTATATTTTATTAAAAAAATTATATAATTTTCTATAAGGTACAATTCTGTATTTTAAAATCTTTAGTACGTTTAACACATTTAGTATATAATTTTTCAGACATTCGATACATTCAATTCTATCTAATTATGAGCTAGTCTAATAATGTTTGAAATAATGTTGAATCATGAATCCAAATACAAAATTGTTCCCAAAAAGAAAAAAAAGAGAAAAGAATGGAAACTTCCTCTCAATCATACATATTTGATGAAAAGTTGTACATCCATGGCCAATCCTTAATAAATGACAAATACTATAAGTGGATCAACTTACTGAGTATTAGGTTTAAGCAGTATGAAGAAAAAGGTAAAACCAATCAATTCTAACTTGTTAAATGGAACATTTTTATTTTATATTGCTAATTAACAATACTATGATTTATGAGTGAAGCGCCTAAACTCTACTACTATTTTTATTTCTACCATTTGTAATTACAATAGTAATCGAATTTAATTCTGACCAACGCGTGAGATGACTTGAAAGACGCAAGAGCAAGCACATAAAAGACAAATTTTTTACGTGATAGATTGAAAGATTTGTTGTATAAGACGAAAATCCTACCGACGGAGGCGTCTTAGCTCTTTCTCGTCGGCTTCACCAGGCCAACGATTCTCTCGTAGGAGGAGAAAGTCAATGACGGCAACGTCATAAACAATGGACAGAAGACATTCATTCTGACTTCTCCCCATGAAAACTCTTTAAAACTCAGCCACGCGGTTTTGTTTCTTCTTTATATATATATATATATATATTATATATATATATATCGTAATACTTACAAACCATATCATGTTGCATTAAATTAGAACTAGTTAAGCCTAAGCTTTTAGGTACTGCAAATGTGATTACGTGTGATCATTTCTGACTTTAGAGGGAAGAGTTTAATTAATTGGTTTTAATTGTACAGCAAAAGGCTGGTGTAGATATTTCTTTATTATTTTCACTTTTTACTTATTTTATTTTATAATAACTATTTGGGCAATGAACTATTATATCAATTTATCTTGCCAACTTTCTAAATATCAATTACATTTTACGTATTCACTCACTTTAAAATCAATATCCATACATATGGATGATATATTAAATTATGATTTTTTTTTTATTAATGAACATGAGCCCATGTTAAATGAATTTATAAAATATGATACATTTTTACAATAAAATTATATTAATAATATTATTTTTATGATGAATTTTTGGGAGTTGATTAGCTTTATCAATATATTTAATAAGTAAAACCTAAAAGAAAAACAAAATTTGTACAAAAAATAGTTAAATTTAATTTTACTCATATCTCACGAAATATATTTAAAAACAATACTATTCTTCATAATGATTGTGACTCTAAAAATTTTATTTTCTAATGTGTCTTGAAGGAAAACACCTTTTATGTGACTATTAGGTTATATATCAGTTCATGCTTTTGTACTACAAATTTTACAGAAATTTTTATATTTTCTAATAACTGTTAAATCAAGATAAAAAATATATTTGTATGAGTTTAAAAAATGAATATTAAATAGTTTATTTTGATGTACTTGATAATTTTTATGTTAAAAAGTGATTCAAATAATATCTTTCGATAGGGTTCAAAAATTTTGATATGTTTTATAATTTAATATATTATAAATATTTTAGAATTTCAAAATTTCAATGTAAAAATATTTTTATAAGAACGCATCTATTTGTTCATTTTTAAAAAAAATAAATAAATTAGTGACTAAGTTGATAGAATTTTAAAAACTAAAATCATTCGACAAAATCCTATCATTTTTTAAAAAAAAACTTGGCTGGAAGCCTGTATGTTGTCACTGGATTGTAATTTGACAAGGGCGGCGCTGGCCACAGCTGGTGCCGCATCAGGGGAGACAACTCGAGCAAAAGATGGCGCACCGGCGGAGACAACACGCGCAAAAGTTGGGAGGCGATTGCATGGCGGAAGGTAAAACTGATACGTCGTGGCATTTATTCCAGTTGCTGTATCGCAATTTTAATTCCAAAGATCTGTCGATCACCACCAAGGTCAAAGCTTCTTCGTCCAGCTAGCAACATGAGACTAATCCATTTGTCTATAGCTCGCCCGAGGTGCAAGCATGCTGGGCCGTACCTCACACTCCAGAATTTGGATGAATTGTCGGCGCAGAATCTCTCTTATGAATCAGCTAGCTGAAATACCCATTTACGGAACTCTTTGGGATTTTGTCCAAACCCAAAAAAAAACACACGTTGCCAAATTCCGACAATTTTGTTTTAGAAGTTTATAAAATCATTCTAAAAGTTATATATATAAGTATATTTAAAAAACATTTAGAGATAAAAAAATTGATGTGTTTTATAATTTTTATATTTAAAATATTTTCAGAATATATCTCTGAGTATATTTTTCAATGTTTTAAAATTTGTATAATTAGTAAGAACTTTAGAATCATAAAATACTCATTTAGATATAATTTTTTTTTTTTTAAAAAAAAGAACCAATGATCTATCAAAAATAGTCTCCTCTATATATTATTTCGCACTCCGGTTAGACGTGACTTATTACTGTGATATTTTGTTATTTTTTGAAACAAAAATATAATAGTTGTTTGTATTCAATTTTTTAAAAAATACTTATATATGTATATTTTGACTTAATTTAATAATTATATAAAAATAAATGAGTATTTTGTAAAACAGTACAAAAATAGTGGCTAATATCTAACTATCCTAATTCATGCAACTCCCTCTATAGACCACGTAACTCGTTATTGCTAGCAAATACCCGGGCCTTTTTATGGCCTATGTTTGTGCAGTGAAGGCCTCCTAGCAAGCGGGATTCTGGACCAACAGCATTTTGCATCCAAGGAAGCCTAGAGCCTACCGAAATAAACGATAAAGCTTCCCAATCGAACTTGATGCGGAGGCTCAGGAGGGGAGGCGCTGGAAAGGTGACACATCTCATGGATTTTTTCTTTTTCTGTGAATATGTCCTCACTATTTTTCAGGACCTGCCATCCACACCCTCCACCTCTCTCTCTCTCTGCTTATTCTATTTTGTAAATATATGAATAAATCATAGATTTATTTGATATATTTGTTATTTGATATAATCTACAAATTTATAGTTTTTTTAAAAGATACCAAAAATAATATAAAAGTAGGTTACCAGGAAAAGAAAAGTCGTCTTCAACATCCATCTCATATTCCACAATTTTTCTTCAGATTTGAAAGTAATCGAATCTTAACTGTTGGGTATATCACTAGTAACCCTAGGAGCTACAGTACAATTCTCGCACTGATGTTATGGTTATTATTATGTCGACTCTAATCCTGATTTTCTGCAATTTTTTGTCTGTGTGTTCCACCCTATAGCCTATATATTAACATAAATTAGATTTATCAATTTCATAATACATATATATATATATATATAACATATGTCATAATATAATAATAGATGTGACAGAAAAAAAAAGATGGAAAATAGAGAGATAAAATTTGGACTCCTAGTGGTGAGGTCGATTGAATGAGCACATTTTGCATGTGCATCAAGTAAAACGGGCTTGAGGCTGTTCCTAACAATATAGCCTGCCCCCTCTCCCTGCCCCCTCCCTTTCCAAAGCTCGTGTCGTGCTGCCACATGAGCGCGCGGAGGGACTAATTTGCTACTTCAAACTATAGTGGAGGACTTATTTCTATAGGTTAAAATAAGCAATATCTTATAAGCAGTTCGCCATTAGTAAAATCTGGTAGAAAATATTATTAGAAGTTAATAATGATTGATTAATAATAAAAACTTTAGTAGTTGGTGCATGAGTAGGCGAAGGATCCACGTTAGAATTTATCTTAGTAAGCCTCCTACTAAGAAACTTCTCAACAAATCTTAACCTGTCTTTGTGGAGCATCACCGGAACCCCCATCTTCCAGTTTTCACAGGCTGCAGCACGCGATGCCACAACATGTCAACATCCTCTGTCCACCACAAACATTTTCAGTTTCATGTGGGCAGAAATAATATATCCAAGTAAGCACAAAAGAACCACAACGGAACCAACTCCACAATTAAGCTTCCTTAGCGGTTGGTGAGACCCACCAATCTACACCTACAAAGGCTGCAGTACATGCTCTGAAGGGAAGGCAAGACACAAGATCTGGAGGAAAGATGACTACGGAACAAGTGGGAACATTAATATACATATTTCTTATCGAGTTCCTGATGTGAAACAAAATATGATTTTTACTAACAAAACATGCAGTACGGAGCACTTCGTCGAAAGATTGGTGGCATGTACAGAATATGATTTTTACTCACCCAGCAGTTCTTATTGATTTTGTATGGAAATCTAAGTTCTAAAGAACACAAAGTAGAGGAATAAAACAGGTTAGTAAGTGTATTAAAGAACAAGTTTTTGTCTTTTCTCCGATAAGCTAACTTTACCAAGTTCTTAATACAAAAAATGGGTGTTTGAGATAGTTATTGCTAGCTAACTACTTTAAAAAATCGTTCAAGTTCGTTTTTATTATGTTGATTTGCCCAAGAAATTTAAATGTACTGAGCTTTCTATAGAAGAGTTACACTTAACCGAAAAATGGAATCGTTTTGCTTACAATATGTTGATGGGCCATATGTTGAGGAAGGTTGGGTGGACAAGAAAGATAGTAGAGGAGAGCCTCGACAGGTTGATAACATAGGATGATATGTGCATGTTGCTTGCCTGGAGAAATCTAAAGCAACGAACTTCTTGGCGAAGCTATTTTCTAGATGAATCCAGCATATGCTGGACATTTATAATTTGTTATATTTTTTTTCCTATTTTTTATTAAATATATGAAGCTAAGTACAATACCTGTGATTTATAGTCCTCTAGATACATCTGGATTACAAAAAAAATGAAATTATACCAGTTCAGAATGTCCAGTAGTTTAGTTACAGCCATGCATGATTAGTGATGCGGCCAATATAACTACATAAAAAATGCATGTAACTTGGTCGAGTGTGGCTAACTCAACTGGATGCAAGGCACCTCAGGAAGCGTCACCATCCAGGTTCGACTCCGCGTGGGATGAAATCCCTCACAGAATTTTCTAAAAATTCTCTATACCCCATAGCAAAAGCCCTGCTCATGGAGACATGTACTCGGATCTCAGAGCGTCGGTCGGGGCTTAACGTGAAAATTTCCCGCGAGTTTGAGATCTCTACGGGAGCATGCGCTCGCGTTACGGATTCTACCACGATAATCTAAAAAAAATGCAGGTAACTTAGCTGTAACCGCTGGCCAAGTCAATAACAGCCTGCTAGTTTAAGTATCTGCGATTCAGAATCAAAACTATTAGAACTCAAAATTCAATCTAGATTGCAAAGGCGTAAATGTTTCACTCAAATGCAATTTAAAGAGAAAGAAATAAGGCTCACCAATCAGCAGTTGCACAAAAAAAGTTACATTACTTCAAGATATAATTATATTTTCTTGTAACAATCAATGCTGAATATGAAACAAGGGAGTGAACTTTTCCTGCAACAGACAAAGTAATCAAAGCATGTTCTAAGATTTTACTAGAATTAATATTACTAAATAGTTATAGCGACATGAGGGGCGAACCCAGCTGATTGGAGTGTACCCCATTAGTATCCTGGTGCGAGTTCAATCATGCTAAAGACACGAGCGAAACACGCTCCGCGAGTTAGCGGATATACTGTGTACATGTGACCCACCCTTCCACTCCCCCACAAAAACATCTTGGATAAACAATATATCTATGTAAATGGATATAAATGTAAATGTAAACATCTTGGACACTGGGAGTGGCCTCCGCGCCCTGGGTTCCCTTCGACTTTAGTTATATCAATATATCTATGTCAAACGGAGAAGCTTCGGAGCTACCATGCGATTTGCGTCATTGCATTACTTTCACCCTGCATAGATAAACCCTGCACCTCAAAATGTTATTCCCAATCCTAAACCCCGGCATCACTGTAAGACCAACCTCTAATCTCTCATCTTCCATGACCATCAATGGATCAACCACACTATCCATCAACTGCTCAGAATACTCCTGTCCTCTCTTTGCACTATATATCTCAGCCTTTGGGTTTAAATTAGAAGCTATCACTTGCAATGCCCACACAAATCTAGCCATCCTTGCAAATGCTTGATAGAATGGCGTCCTCGGATGCCCGCCTTCCAACACAAATCGCCTTTGATCCAAATGGCCAAAGAATGAGCTCTCCATTTTTGAAGGCACTGTAATCAGATATTTCAACAGACAAAATCTTGCAAAACTAGAAGTTGGTTCTTCTAATAGGGCATCGAAGGGGTCTTGGTAATGCATGACTCGACCAAATTGGTCCAGTTGAAAGTAATCCTCACGGCTTCCCGACAGCATTGCCCTACAGATATAGGCTTCAAATGCATACTTCTTATGAGAATTTTCAGAATATGAGACTAATTTGGCTATGGAATTAGCAGCTTGGTGGAGATCCCAACCAGAAGCTTTCATCAAGCTGATTAATGGCTTACCGAAGTCATGGATTGATTTGTATGCTAAATCAAACACCTGGGAGAACAAACTCGGCGTCAATACTCGGTTCGATGAAAATACCTGTTCAAATGAATTTTCTTTTCGACTAAGTTCTTCCTCCAGCTCTGCATTCTTCGATTCTAGTTCTTCTAAGTCCCACTGCAGACGAAGGATCTCAGTGTCTTTAGTTGAAACATTGGATTGCAACTCCTCCAACAAGCTTTGCTGCTTTTGAATTTCTTTCAGTAAGGAAGACTTGGATTTCAGCTTCATCTTTTGCTTGTTACTGAACAACTGTTCGAGCTCAGATAGATTTTGGATTTCAGATGAAATAAGTTGGTCAGCCAGACTGAGCTTCTTGGGATCATAAGGGATGTGAGCTTGTTGTAGCTGTATGTAAGCCAACTTAAGATCAGAAAGGTTAGAAAAAATCTTGTAAAGCAGAGCTTCTTCTAACCCATCAATGGTTGCTCTTTGATCCAAGAACTCAGGTTCTTCTGATTTCAGATGTGAGATATCATGGGTGGGCTTTAGAGTATCCACTGATGCATGAACTCCAACTGAGTTCCGCTTGCAATCACATAGCTGGGACAAAGGGAAGAACATTTTGAAAAAAAAAAAATTTCGCTTTGTTTTTTGGGTTAAGGAAATTCACGACAGTAGAGCTGTCACTTCTGATATAATGGCTTCATCAACAGCATCACAAACTCAATCTATTCTCAAGGGAGTAAAAAAAGAAATCACTTTGTTGTTTTAAGCAATGGATTCAAAAGAGAAAGACTAGAAAGTAGAAAGCTCTGTTTCTGAACATCAAAAGAAAGCTCTGTTTCATCGACTACCAGAAAGAAAGCTCTGCTTCACCGATTAAATAAAACTAGAAAGCAAGTCTAAGACACAGCTTTTGAGTTTCATAAAAGAGAGAAGGAAGCTTTTCTGGACGAAGAAAAGGTACCAGTACCACCATCAGTGCAGAGATACAGGGAAAACTAGGAGGGATAATGTAAAACAAAACTTCCGCTTCCAAGGAAACAAAAAAAAAACCTAGCAGCAACCACTGGAGATTTATCCCTCCATGGATCTCACTTGATCCCTTATTTTTACACTAAACAATATTTATAAAAATGGTTTTTAAAAAAAATTTGGTAAGAAAAAGTTAAGTACATAGTTATAAATAATATTTTAAAAAATTATGTTTAAAATTTTTTTTTAAAAAATTTCCAAACCCACTAAATTTTATAGCTTCCAAACAACTATTTAAAAAATATATTTTTAAATATAAAAATTATTAATTACATCCAAAGTTATTTTAAAAAGTTTATATAATAGTAAAATATTCTTCGCATAACTTTTAAAATAAAAATTAATTTGTAAAAAGGTTGAAACTAGGGACTAATTAACTTTAAAAAATTGTTGCAGCAAAGCCAAGAAATAAGCACACCTTCACAAAATCAAACCTTGCAGACAATAAATTGCAGTATATAAATATAGAGTGAATTAGGGTTTGTCACGATTAAGAAGATAGCAGCGGGATCATGAGTTGTCACCAACTTCTTTAAGCTTACATTTAAACTCGACATATATTATTATAATGCAAGGTTTTCCTAGTGCTAAGAGCTTAAATCTAGAATTTAGTACAAAGCTCAAAGATTAGATTTTAAATAAACGGTCAAGAGATCGCATGGAAGCAGGAGAATAGAAACCCTAATCAGTGTAAACTTCAAAAAACTTGTTCACGAATCTGTAATCTGATCATAAACAAGGAATCACTGTGTGGCCAACCCTGGGATCTGTGAATATTATAAATATATCGGGTATTCTTTATAATATTAAATGGAGACCGTTCATGGAGGAAATATTTTAAGTAATGGAGAAAGGTAAGCTCCGGTAAGGGGATATATCGTTTATTATAGGTAGTAGGTAGTAGTAGGATCTACATGCAATATAATAGTCATTTAATTTATCGATTTGTGGGCTCGCCGTGTCCCCAAAACCCTAAACAGTCCCTAATAAAGAGCCCTTGTTTGAAGAACCCTCCATCTTCTACCACCGCTCAATTTGTTGGAGTTTTGTTCTTGTCGATTTTCAACGAGAGTTATTTTTAAAGGAGAATTGCGTTTCAGCCCCTCTAATTTTGGGGTCGTGCGTTTCAGCCCCCGAAACGCCACGTGGCGGCACGCGCGCGCCGCCACGTCGGCGGGGAAACGCGTTTCGGGGGGCTGAAACGTCAATTTTGGAAAACGGGAGGGCTGAAACGCAATTCTCCCTATTTTTAATTATACGGTATATAGAATGTTCAAAAAAAAAAAAAAAAAAAAAAAAAATTCAGACAGACAACTACTACCAATAATAATAATAATAGGCTATTTGTAGACTAACTTTTAATTAATAGTTCCACTGTTCTCTAATTTTCAAATTTTATAAATATTTTCGTTAATAACATTTTGACATAATTTTTTTTTACTGATCTTTATAACTACTATGAATATCTTAATTATAAGTTCATTATAGAAGTGTCACAATAGATAGATTTGCGAAAGATATCGAACACCTACCATACTCAGACATCAAACTACTTTGCAAATCCATTTATCTTGTATATAGAAGAACCAAATCTCCCAGACATCAGGCAGCCAAATTCAGGGCATATTTGGAAGCCTCAATGAAACATAAGGAACATTATCTAGCCAAGGCAAACTTATGATACAATTTTGGAATGAGAAACGCCTTAAAGAGTAGTAACAGTTCATAACTTTTCAAAATTGATGTAGCAATTTTATATCAGCTAACGTTAATGCTTGAAGTATCTTGAAAATGACCAGTTTTTCTATGTAAAACGTATCAGAAAGAACTACTTTCCATGAAATATAGATAAACAGAAAAAAAGTCATTCTTATCCACATTTTCAGCATAAATATTAGTTGATAAGATACTGCCACATCACCTCTGAAATTGTCAGAGCTGCTACGGTCCGAAAAATAGCATTTTTCTTATGGATAGATACATTATAAGATGCTCATAACAAATTATATAATAGTTAGTTATCATACACTCATCAGTAAGAATGAAATTATACTATATACTAAAACAAACCCCCATTTTCTACTGTTCATTCAACAGTGACCTCTAAATTTGCAAAAAAACCCATATTTTTTAAAACTTTTGATTTTGAACCGGCCAAAACACCCATTTATAAGCGTCTTCTCGAAAAACTTTCAACATAAAAGTTGTAAATCTCGATGAGGGCTACAACTTTTATGTTGAAAGTTTTCCGAGAAAACGCCTCTAAATAGGTGTTTCGGAGGTCCGAAGTTTTACGGGTTAAAATGTAATTTTTGAAAAACTTTGGGTTTAAACGAAAAATCGGCTCAATTGCACCGCCTCTGTAACCTATTGTACGGTCCTTTTTAAAATAATTTTTAAATTCTTTAAAATTTCGGACCTCCAACACCCATTTAAAAGTATATTCTCGAAAAATTTTCAACATAAAAATTACAAATCTTATCAAAATCTTAAATTTTTATTTTGAAACTTTTTTCAAAAAATATCTTAAATATATATTTATATGCCTAATCGTACCGAAATACTATATTATTTCGTTTTGAATCCATTAAGTATTCGAAAAGTCAAAAAATCTTTATTTAAAATTATTTTTTATAAATTTTAAATATTAAAATTATAGATCTCATTATAATCTATAATTTTTTTTTTGAAAAATGATCGCTAAATATATATTTATACATTTTTGCTTACCTAGGTGTGATAGTATTTTGTTTAAATCATGTTTAAATTTTATTTTGTTTTAAATCGGTTAAGATTTCATACTACCAAAATATTTATTTAGAATTATTTTTTTAAAAAAAAAATTAACTTAAAAATTATAGAGGTCATCAGAATCTATTACTTTTATATTAAACATTTTTAAAAAATTATTTCTAAATATATATTTTACACATTTGTTCATACCAAATATAATTTATTTTTATTTTGAATCTATTAAGCATCGGAAAGTCCGAAAATACTCAATTAAAAAGTATTATAATAAATTACTTTTTTCAAAATAAATTTAATATTATAAAATAAATAATATAATTATGATGTTAGATAAATTTTCCTTCTATTATGGATGATGGTCTGATTTTTTTTTTAATTTCAACAATAGATTATATAACTATGTATATCGTATTAATATATAAAATAAATATATTTATATATAATTAAAATATTTTTTTAAAATTTTCAATACTAAATCTCATAGCTAAAAAAAATTTACGGTCCCGCTGACCAGTAAAATCTTTGTTTTTTTAAATTTTTTTTTAATATATATATATATATATATATATTAATTTTTTATATGTAATATAAATATATTAATATTTAAAAATTTTTTTAAAGTTTTAATATTATAATCATATAGTATAATTATGGATGAGGTGAATTTTGGTCCTAATTATTGTAGAGAACATTTATATTTCAGTTTATTCTTAAAAAAAAAAAAAATTAATACTGTTTGATAGGTATTGTTATTTAAATTCAAGACTTTACAACTATATATATCATATTTTAATATGTATGATTAATTATAATTTTTTATCTAATAGACATTTTCTTTATTTTCAAGTCTTTTCTAAAACAATATACCATTTTATATCAGTAAAAATACAAAAATTAACTTTTTAATTTTTTAACCAAAATGTTTAATTTAATATCATTTCCTCAAAAAATTTCTAATTATTAGTACCATTTTTAATATAATATTATTTTTAACTATATAAATACACATAAAATTTTTAATGCCCGCGGCAACGCGCGGGACACACAAAATGCTTGTTATTATCTATATGGAAACATCACCTTCCATCAATATGAATACTGGCATCACTGGCATCACGGGGGTCAAGAATTCTGATACAATCAGATATTGTACATATCTTGCATGGTTTAGTTTATATAAGGACCACTGATGAATGACATTCTTCTTTTTGCATTTACAGAAGCATCTTTCAACCATCTACGTATTATTCTTCGAAAAAGAGAATACTAGCAGCCTCAAGAAGACTGAAAACAAGATACCAAGAACTGACTATTATCTGCACATTTTTGCTAGTATATATATATATATATATTATATATATATATATTATTTATTTATTTATTTATTTATTTATTTATTTATTGTCTATGACTGTCAAATTCGATTTTTATCATACATCTTGACCGGAAACGAAACGCATTAAGATTAAGTCCCTCCAAACTAGGTATTACTGAAATTCGAACTCATAACATGTGCTCTTTAAAGGATAGACGATGGCCTCCTTCCAGCACCCGGCCGCGCGAACCAATTGGACCAATACTAGTTGGTCAAATAGTCAAATGCTTCTTTAAACAAATATGGTTAGATTAGTGTCTGAACTTGCAAAAAACTAGAAAGATCAGTTTTTAAAAAAAATGAATTTCACAAAATAGCTTTTGTGAATCCTCATCAATTCAAACGCAAAACTTAAGAAATGTTAATAGTGCATGCAAATACACTTTGACAGAAGATGATGATGTGTTATGATCAAGAGAGTCCCACAACATTAGAATTCAAAGATCAACTAAGTATATCCATAACTATAGTTTCCTTACCATATATTCCTGACACAATGAAGCTTATTAATAAAAAGGTTCATGGGTAATGTATTCATAGTACTTCCATTTTTGTTAACCTAAACTGAGGGAACAAGGTCCACTAAAAATTCCCCATGTCCAGAAAAGCAAGCTGCATGATGCTTTTGCAAGGACTATATTATTTCTGTGCACGACACAGGCAGTGCTTACATATATCATTGCATGTGTCTTTAGTATGAGATAGTTCCACTGAGACCTAGCTATGTGTACCGAATGAAGATAATGAACCGGTTAACATTATAAACCTATTGTCAACTTACAAACTGTAGGCTCTACTAAACTGTAAACTTGTAAAAGGTGCACCAGATTCTCTCTTACGTAAACTTACAAACCCATTTGCTCCACATACTATCTAGAGCATATTTTCTTCCTTCAGCTTGTTACTAACTAATCTGCTTGTTTACAAGTTTTATATGCCATGTCTATCATTCTTATTTAGTTAGAACTACAAATATTCATCTCAAATTCGGTACTTTTTAAATAACTATTAGGTTAAAGAATATATGAATACTCTTCAAAAGGTCAATTTCAAACACTCTCTCTTTCAGAACCTTTTAGTCGTTAAAGTAACCAGAATGCCGCACATCCAAGAAGAAATGAGCATGACTTAGGCTAAAATCATTAGCACTTTCAAGTAATAAAGTCACTGTTTCTCATTCTCTTTCTTATGGGTGGCTTTGAATAAGGGCACCCAAATGCAGTTTCTTAATCAATTCTACAACTGTTGGTTTCTTGATTCTCTAGATAACTTTTAACGAATTCATAAAGGAAGAACACATGAAGAGTAACCACCTAATGATGCTTATTTCATCCTTTCCTAATGCATCCGCATATGCCGGAGCAATAAGTAGCAAAACATGGAAGATCTTTTTGTCACGCCCTTGGCATGATTCACATAAACTTTGTGAAGGAAGAAGGATAACATATGTTAGTTATGATAGGGATATATAATTGGCATGAACAAAGAAGTCTCAAGAGTACATTGTTGATAAATAACATTGCTCCTTAATGCTTTAAAAGCATTATCAGCTCTATAACCTCTCTTAGTATTTTAGCCAATCTGAGATATAGCTTGGACTCGGGCAACGACTTACCTGCGCATCTTGTTTCACAAACCCAACACTGCCAGAAAGGTCTCAGGGTTATTACCATGTGCTGACATCATATGAGTCATTATTAGCTACTAATTTATGTGCTAGTTTGGTACCTAAAATAAGCTACTGACAAAACAACATATTTCCATGGTCCGTTCTATACCAAGTATTTGTTAATACCGACTCACTTCAAATTCCATATCAGTAGAATTAGCGAGTCATTATATTGGCGATTCATCGATCCATATTTGATATACACCTCTTTCTCTATTTATTGAATCTTCTTTCGCTTTTTTTGGTCCTTTCTCTGTCTATTTTCATGTCTAGCATGTTTTCCCTCTTCGTTTTCTATTAGGAGTTCTCTATAGAATCAGTTTGCTTTCTGTTTGGAAAGCTTGAAGGTTACAAATCTGTACTTTTAGCACTTTCCAAGAATATTTGAAATTTCGAAACTAGCCATTTCTAAACGTAACCAAAGAAACATGCTAATCCAATATCTTATCTCTAAGCAATACCAAACATGCAAATAACATATGTTAATACCATTTAGATTCAAATTATTATGTTGATTGGAGTAATCCAATCCTATCTTATCCACGAGCCAAAGCAGCATATATAGTACTAGCTCCTTTTAAAACTTCTTTTTGTTACAGACTGATCATAAACTTCTGCAGATGAAGATTGTTTCCCTTCTCTTCCACTCTGTCTGGGCCATTCTCTTTATATTGGGGCCAAAACTAGCAGGTAATATTTCATTGCGTCTTAAATTTTCATACGATTAGAATCGAATACCAAGCTTGCCAGTTTTTGTAAAATGGGCCAAGGAGTCATGCGACACCTAAGAGATTGAAAACCACTCTAGCAAATTAGATTACAAGAAAATTACTAAGTCCAAAGATAGTTAGAATGGATTAGGCATGAGTGCTTGTGAAAACGTTTACTTGCCCCCAATTGCATGTATTATCATATGGAAATACTCCAGGATTCTGTCTGTAAACAGATTTTCCAAGACTTAACACCATCTGCATGTTTAAATACTTCATAAAGATTAAATTAGTCTAGTCTTTCCATTTGATATGTATTATATTATTGAAAAGAGACCAATATGAACACCTAGGCAAGTCAATATAAATATATAACATTTAACATCCTTGGTTTTCAGTAAACTTTATATTGACTGGTAAGTGGTAACATGCCAAATGCATTTAGCATACTACATCAACAGATAGCAACCAAGCATTTCTAACAATGACATGGCTAATTTGCTATATCAACAAACAATATCATGAACTTAATTGCGATAGATATTATCAACTAAACATAAATTCAAAAAATGAAAGTAATCATAGTCATAAACCTTCATTGAGTCAAAGAATGCAATAAGCATAAGTATTGAAATAGTTATGAAACATTATTGTGAATAATCAGTGATATGCATCATCAAAGATATGTGAGCGATTAGCTGGAGAGCAGTATCGGTCTTGGTAATAATTGAACGAAATCATGACAAGAAAGATAAATATTAATCCATGATCAAACGACTTGATGAATCACGGAAATAGTCCCTGAAATTAAACCGAATGATGAAAAAGTGAGAAGAAAAAGGCTTACTCAGCAAGTGAATTTCTTCGCAGATGCGGCGAACATCGGAGTAGTGTACGGCAGCCAGGTCAGCGGCAATCCACCGCCGGCGAAGTCGGTGCTGCTCTACGAGGTCTACAAGATCGGTCGGATGTACATGCCCGACGACCCCCAACAATCAATCCTCTACGCCCTTCAGAATACCACCATCCAGCTCGCCGTCTCCGTCGACAACGTCCACATCCCCCGCCTCGCCTCTGGCGTCCCCGCGGCAGTGGACTGGCTCCGCGTTCACTTCAAGCCCCACCTCAACCTCGTCAATTTCCGTTACATCGTGGTTGGCCGCGACGCCGTGCTCGCCGGAGGGGTCGCCGCCGCGGGGCTCCCTTCCGCCATGGCCAACATTCACGCCGCCATGTCCCACTTCGGCTGCGCGTTTCGGTACACGAAAGTCACCACCGCGGTCTCCGACAAAGTGCTGGGCATAAAATTCCCCCCCTCACGAGGGCAGTTCGTGACTGCGTACATGGGATCCGTCATCAAGTTTCTAGCGGCGCACGATGCGCCGTTAATGGCGGCCGTGCAACCGTATTTCGAGTACATCGCGCAGAACGGTGGGGTGCCGTTGGGATACGCGCTGTTCAGTTCGGCAAATCAGAAGTTAGACGACGGTAAATTGATTTACAATAACTTGTTCGATCAGATAGTGGACGCGTTCTATTCGGCGCTGGAGAGGGCGGGTGCGCCGAACGTGAGGGTGGCAGTGGCGGAGACAGGATGGCCAAGCGGCGGGGGAAACAAGGCTAGTTTGGTTAACGCGAAGACGTTCAACTGGAAGCTGATCGAGCACGTGCTGTCAACCAAGGGCACGCCTAAGCGACCTGGGTCCCAGATCGAGACGTACATCTACTCGTTGTTCAACGAGGACCAGCTCAGCGGGGACGTGGCTATGCGCAACTTTGGACTCTTCAGTGCGATAAACATGCAGCCAGTCTATGGCTTTCCAGAGCTCCAATGAATTCAATAGTTATATCTATCCAATTCTAAAGTAGTCTAATGATGTTTGAAACAATGTTCAATCAATGAATTGAAAAACCAAATTGTTCCAAAAAAAAAAAATCGAAATCCCCTCTCTAGTATACATTTGATGAGAAGTTGTACTGCACAGCCAATCCTCCATAAATCACCAGAACTACAACTGATCAACTACTTAGTTTTAGGTTTAAGAAGTATTTACGAAAAAGGTAAAAAAAAATCGACCAAATCTAACTTGTTAAATGGAGTTACCTGCATTTTATATCGCTAGTGGTGTTATGATTTACAAGTGAAGCGACTTAAAAAACGCCAAATAAAATTTTAGAAGAGAGGTGGAATATCTTATCGGTGTGGCACTCGCATTGGTGCTGTCCCACCACCAACCGTGGGGGAAGGGGGGGATGTACATGATGAATATATGTAGTCATAGAGATGCTAGAGCCCAATGATACGGATTGGCCTCGTTACGAATTACAAGGCTTTCAGAATTATTTATGGGCATTATTTCGGGCCTTATGCCATTGCTTTTTATGGTTTTTGTAAATTATATTAATTCCAATTTTAATGATAAATTACAGTGTTTCCAATTAACATTTAAATAATCTGCATTACTTTAGATTTAAAACTTAAATATTTAAAGTTAATGAATTAAACATTTAGTCAGTAATGTAGTTAAATCTTTAATTTGTTGCCGGTAAAATAGGATTTGTATATTTCAATAAGAAAAACTTATTGTAACAAACATTAGGCTTTTTTTGTTTTAATAAAAAAAGTGACTTGCACCATCGTTATGGCTACTTTCAAAACAAGATTGTATATACGACTAAAACCAGAGAAGACTCAACTTGTAAATGTAAAAAAACCAAGAAAGTGATAGTCAACAGCCCAACCAAGCACCTCTTGCATGCATTCCTGATATGTATAATAATTGCCCACACGAATTGATAGGCAAAGGTTAAATTTTTTCGATGAGCAGCCTAAGCTACGATTTACCCCAAAATCAAAGTTGGTGAATTTATACACCATTTAATTTGAAAAGCTTCGAAGGACAACCTTACTGGTGAAGATTAAGGTTTTTGTTTGGCTTGCAGTGAAGAATAGAATATTAACTATAAACAATCTTATCAAAAGAAAATTATGTATTCCAAAAAAATATGTTCTTTGAGAGCAAAAAGAAGAGTTTACTGAGCATTTGTTAATCACTTGCCCATTCGTTTATATGTTTTGGTTTACTACATTACAAAAATTGCGTATTACATCCACTTTTCCCCATCCATATGATTTATGCACAGACTGAAAGATAAAATATATTCAAAATAATCCACGATCAGGATGGTGTACGTTCGTTGTAGCAGCTTGATGGATAATTTGAAAGTAGAGAAATGCAAGGCTTTTGTTGACGAAATTCAGACAGGCATTTTTTACTGCTGAACACATTCATCGTATTTATTAATTGGACAGAAGTTCTATCGGAAGACATAAAAAAAGTACTACTTATTTACTTTCTTGCTTATTTTAGTTCTTCTTTTAATTTTGATCCGTAGTTTTTGTCTTTATTTTTCTATAACGTTTATTTTTTTTTATCTTTGAATCAAGTGTTGTGGTAGATCTTACAAGACCCATTTCAGTTTTTCTCAAAAAAATAATTGAAAATATTTGATCTTGCTTCGTTGTAATGGTTTGATGTTACTATTACTTATGCCAAGTGTTCTTTGTAGTCAAAATTACGACATTATAATTCAAAATCATCATTTTGGGGATACAGCTTGCTACTTAGGGTACAAGGTAGAAGGACCACGGCTTACAGCTAGCGGCCGACTCCAGGTAAGCTAGAAGCAAAATGGACACTATTCTTCAATTCATCACACACGCACGACTAACAAAATTTTATATAAATTTATATCTATTTATTTGACCTAATTTTAAAATTTTCAGTAAAAATTTTAAATTACAAAATTGTAGATCACTTTGTAGTTCAAATTTGTTCAAACAAATATAAATAGTGTACCAAAAAGATGATCAAAGTTTTAATTATTTTTTTAATATATTGTTTGGCATTTTTTTAAAAAAGTTGATTTGTAAAGTTGTAGATTTTAATGTAATATACAAATTTGTAGTTTAAAGTTTTTAATAAAAATACTTAAAATTAGATTAAATAAGTTGGTAAAAATTTATATAAAATCTCGTGATTCGTACGTGTGTGATGGATTGAATCCGGATGGCCCATTTTCTTGCGTCCTGATCTAGGAGAATCAGGAGAATCGCGCGCTCCGAAGCACCATGGACCACTCCTACCCAGTACCAATGTGCAATTCCGAAAGATAGAACTTTAGCAGTCATTTGATTGGACGATCTATTGGACTCAAAATAGTCCACCAGTCCAACTGCGGTGCAGTAATGAGCATGCTCATGATCGGTTCGATTAGGTAGAATTTTGCAACAATTCACGTTGAGAATGGTTCAAATCCATGCAAGAGCAGGGTCGTCTGCACCAGAAATCCTCATGTAGTTGAGGGTAGATGCTCTATTTGAAGAAAATAGTAGGGGTAGATTTGTCAATCCAAGTACAGAGAGCTTTAAACGAGCGGAAAGCGTTCCGCTCATCAGAAAACACAGAGTTGCACAGTGGCGAAGAGAGTGATACAGTGCAATAGTCAGGAACTAAGAGATTCCTTAGGATTTATGTATACTATTCTACATATGTTAGTTGTTACGTTTGTCTACTGGTAGGTGAGACCGAGAACTTCAGAGATCGATCGACATTCATGGCCGCCTTGGAGATCGATGGTGAGCTCTAACTGCGTCTCTAATTAAACCAGTTATGGAGTTCGTCGGAAGAGGTACTAGATCATGGGCAAGCAGGTCTGCGTCAGCCGTTGCTTTTCTGTGCTGGATTTGTGTATGTTTGTTCATTCTCTCTGCTCTGATCATGGACTCTGAGAACAACTCCTCTAGCCGGCCGGGTGATGCAAATGCAGGTGAGTAATCCCTTTTACCTAAATTTAAGCATATCAGGGAAATATTTTTCCTTCTTCAAATGGGAAATGCTATGGGAAAAAAATTATTATTGAAAACTTTTGTTCAAAGCATATCAAAGTAACATTTATTACTGAAAAAAAAAATAGGGATAGAAAAATGTTTCTGATTGTATTAATGACCACCTGAAACAGCAAAACCCTTGTCTACTAAACCTTCTGTCTTACTGCCTGTTTTTGGCTTTGGTTTATGTTCCCAGATATCACAAGCCCAACGAAGATAGCCAAACAGGTGGGGATAGTCTTCTTATTTTTACCTATATATCTTCCTTTCGTTCGAGTTGATCATAGGGAGCCGGCAGGATATATTATATTATTACTGTAACAGTTGCGATTTATTAATTTCAGGGCGGTGGTAGCGGCGGGGAGGGTGTTGGATCGTCGCCGCCGCGGTGCTCAGCCAAGTGCGGCGAGTGCACGCCGTGCCGACCGGTGCACGTCTCGGTGCCGCCGGGAAGAACACCCGTGACGACCGAGTACTACCCGGAGGCCTGGCGCTGCAAGTGCGGCGACAAACTCTACATGCCCTAATTAATTAATTGACAGCGAACAAACAACAACGACAACATGCATGAACACCACCAGGAGCAGCAGCAGCGCAGCAGGGAGAGGCGGGGGCCGCAAGCATGGCGCGGCGTGGCCTCTACAAGCGCCATTATTGGACTCGTGTCAGTGCTCGTATAAACAGCAGCAGAAGTGATCAAGAACAAGACAACGAGAGGGGTTTCTTTGTTGTGCGAGTGCCAGCATGTGGTTGTTCAAGCTTTTGTTGAGACGTTTGTTTGAATTTAAATTAATTTCACCTGCTTCGCAATGGATTCTCTCTGCCACTAGGAATCAGAAGAGCAACTCCAGGGTGTGAGGGATGAGTTTATTTTTTTAATTTCTTCGTTTAAGTACAGTATTTAGGTTAATTTTGTAGATTAATGTCCAGTAAAATGTTAAAGTTCCGTGTAAAATTACTTCGGTTACAATCGAGTGAATGCTTCTGTTGCACCACGCTTGATCTCAAAACTATGTTAACTAGCTGGCAAGTATTTAGGAATAATGTTGCAAAAGTCCCTTTTTTTAAAACTCATATAAATTAATCTATATCTTTTCAATATTTTTCAAAAAAAAAAAAAAGAACTCCTACTCTAAAATTAAAATGGAATGGCTAGTTCAGTAATCCAGATGACTAATACAATCAACACTTGTTTCGTAATACTTAGACCGAAACATTCTGGACGAACTAAATTTTTTTTCAGATGAGCTAAAAATGCGCTCCTTCTAACTATCTAAAAATGCGCTCCTTCTGTGAAAAGCATATAACCTTCATGGACATGTAAACAGTAACGAATTCAGAAAATTTTTTTAATTGAATCTCGTGATATAACACATAAATTATATTTTTAAGGACATAATGTTACTATATACTAAAAAAAAAAATAACCAATGATATCCCACAAACTTTTTACCTTTAACCACTAGATCACCATCTTCATTGCATTCTAAATAGCTATTACTATAGAATTACAATATACATACATATGTATGTATAAAAATTCTAATAAAGTTAAGCGATGTTCCCATACTCTGCTTGTTATATACTGAATTCGTCCCTGCCTCTAAATAACCTTTTTGGCACTCTAATTAAGCCCTTCAAGCTGCCACCGATCTCTCGACTTAAGGGATTTATGAAAAAAAATACCTATTTATTCGACTGAAAACAAAGGCATATTTTTGAACTACCTCTTTTTTGGTTGGTCAAAATTACATGATTTGCATGGGGGCCATCCAACATTTCGGACGCTTGTGAAAGGTTGGTAGCGAATGAAGTGTCAGTAACATAACTTCATGACCAGCCCCACAATCGGGTTGGTTGCAGAAAGACTTCGCAACCATCTTATGAACTTTTTTGCGACCAAGATTATGAGGTTGTAGAAACTTCAGAAACCGTCACTAGTGGCGCATAAACTTTCAGCAGTCTTGAATTCTTTTTGACCGTCATTATCTTAACCCACAATTAAATCTAAATACTTAAGGATGCGTTTAGTTCATGATTATGTAAAATTTTTAAAAATATTATATTTTTAGTAATCTGAATTTTTAAGAATCACATTTCTAATAATACTGTATTACTTCGTTTCGTTCATTATTTTGTATTGTTTAAATTATTAGAATGCCGCTTTTTTTTCATTTTGATTTAGTTATAGTATTTTCTAGTATTTGGTAGAAAATTACTAAAATATCCACTTTAAATAAATAAAAAAAAGTAAAATAGTGTAGAGATATTTTTTGAAAGTATGTTGTACTTTTTACTTGTCAAATGAACTTACATGCCGGTGAAGATATAACAAATCAAAATGAATCAACAAATAAATCAAAATAAAAATTTGCTTTCTATAATAATAAATCAAAATGATAAATTATAATTAATATAAATACTGACTTGTTCTGATCAATGGCATTGGCGATGACAACATAAATATCCGAACCATATCTCTCTTTTTTTTTTTAAATTATCATATTGTGTTCATGTCGTATTTCTGCTCATGTACCGCATCCGTACTTTCTAGTGTTTTGTGAAAATTCTTTTTTTGGAGAGTTACGTATCAGCTGTTATTTTTTGAAAATGTACAAATTAACCCATGAAGATAAAAAAATATGTTATTATGGTGTCACACGCACCCTGCCACGTCAACGGTATCTTCATTTTTAGAAGTTAACTTGTACAATCCAGGACTGATACAAAATGAATCTTTCTGCTTTGGGTTGGAGCTCTGCTTAAGTAATATACGGTAGCTTCACAATATGGATTACTGCAACTTGTGAGCTTCAACGATTGACCCAGATGATCGGCTAGCACTGGCAGGTAGTTTTCTTTTTTCTTTTCTTTTTTTTTTTTTGTTTTTTTTGTTTTTGGGAAGAGGCGAGGGGGGTATTATACCTAGGATAATTCACAATTGAAATTGCGAGCTTGTGCCCCTTTAAGATGAATAGTTATTTTTATACTCCAACATTTTTATGCTCCTTGTACAATCGAAATTATACAAAAATAATTTTATCATTTATTATTTTAAAAAATATTTTTTTAATGAAACATAAAAACGTTATAATTATAGACCATAAAAACACAAATGTTTTTTTTTTTTTTTTTTTTTTTTTTGAAGTTAGACCTTGTTAAAATGCAGGAAGCCACCGACTTTGACTTCTCTCACGTAATTACGTCGTATATATCACCGTCTCCAACTTCGCGCTCTAGTGTTCTCTCCACGCTTCTCTTTGGCCAACAAAACATCAACGTGCTCGTCATTCTCCAGAGCCCACTACTCGTCATCGCCAATTGCTCTGTTTTCCTCACCATCAATCTGACACGTTGCCGCCATTCGTCTTCTGCTTATCATCACAGCCGTGCACTCATTTCTTCCACGAGAATATCCTTCCGCAACGCAACTATGATTCTCGTTATATACCTTCATATATCTATATATACACACCCTAACACACAACAGTTTCTCCAAGTACAACAGTTTGTCCAAGCAATTAGTAATTACTAGCTACAGTCTTCGATAACTAAGCTAAGCGCCATGGAAGCAGTTCTTAATCTCGGTTCTATTGCGTGCAGCGTCCAGAAAGGCAATAAGCTGAAATGGAGCAGAACAACACGGATAAAGAGTAGCACGGCGGTGGGAGTTTCCGGACGAAGGGCGGCACCGCCGCGCTTCAAACAGTCCGCGACGTCGACATCGTCGAAGAATAGACCGAACATGGAAGTGAAGTATGGATCGAAGAAGAGGGAGAGCGAGGGGGCCTTGGAGGAGCTAGAGAGGCTGGAAGAGGCGGTGCTGGAAGACGACGGACGGTCGCCGGAAGATTACCAGCGCCGAGCTAGAATCTTTGAGGAGCTGGCTCGTCGCGTTTCTGAATAGGCTAGGGCTGGCTAGCAAGGAGAATATCCATTGTGGAAAGAGTAGTTTTGGTGGCCACCGCTTTTTCTTTTGCTTCGTTAAAATGCAATACGAGACGTTTTAATAATGTTTTTGGTCTTAAACGTTAAGTTCGGTTCTATCATAATTTGATGCCGACTGATAAACTGTTGTTTTTTTTTTAATTAGATACTAAAATTTGAACATTCAAACTATTATTTATGAAGAATAAATTTTTAATTTTTTTAATATTTAGTTTCGTTAATCAACTAATTTAATACTAGTTAATATAATTATCAATATCTAATTATTTAATATTTAATTTTTATTTGTTTATTATGTGTAGTATAATAACATGTTTTAGCTTATACCATGAGAAGTCTACTTTTATGAGTGAGTCGGAGAATGAATATTGCAATTACATTGCTAGCTCTGATTGTTTAGCCTAATAGTTAGGTGTGCGCCGTAGGTCCTGGCCATCCGGATTTGGTAACACTCATCATTGAATATTCTACATATATTTGGAGGGAATTAATTAAGTAGTCTCCTTTAAAAGTAATTCAAATCAGCTTCTAATAGGGAGAAAATACTGATTGCAGTTCTCATAAAGGATGATATTTGACTTTCTAAAAAGTAAAATTTTAATCTATTAAAATTGATTCAATTAGTTAATAAAATTTAATATTAAAAAAAAATATTTTTTTTTATATCAGGATTCTATTCTGACCAGCATAAGTTGAGAAAGATTTACTATACCGTTTTGTTTTTTATTAAATTATAGAATTGAAATCAAACACTTATTGCTGGCCAAATTAATTTTTAAAAACAAAGTAGAATTTTGAATTTGAAAAGAAAGTCTGTAAGTGGCTGAAACGGAATTGTCAATTAGTAAAACATAGGTCTGAAACGGAATACAAATGTCAAATACCTCTGCAAGAGCTGAATTTAACAAGCACATATATTTTACTCACTAATTATGGTGGTTGTCCGTTTGGATATGTGGGGAGGTGTGTTTAAAAGGCGGTGGACGATGAATCTATACTACGTTGTTTGAATTTAACAATTATGCAACGTTTGATTAGAAATTCGAATAGAAATAAAAATAATGATATCTTTATTTTGTTTAGTTCAAGAAAATTGTGAATAAAAATCGATATCTCTATATATTATCATGAAGATATTTAAAAATAAAAAAAAAGTTTTAACTGTTGGAATCATATTTTTAATAGAATAAAAAAAAAGTTATTTATAGCCCTGTCCTCTCCGCTCCCCCTCCGTTCAAATAGATTTGATTATTTGGATATCCTAATTTGTTGCATTTATCATGCGACAATTGTGGTCATAGCTGCAAAAAAGTTTTTTTTCTCAAATAAATTTGATTCTTAAGATATCCTAATTTGTTGGATTTATGCTACAATTGTGCTCCTATGATCCTATCTGTGAAATGGGATGGTTACAGCATAATGTTACCTGGTCTATGGGACGTTCTTTGCAATTTTTCCTAAAGAAAATATTCTTTGTTTTTGTTTATCCAGCACGACTAACACTCTGATTAAAAAAGTTGCAGTTACAAAAAGGACTCAAACATTTATGGCTAAGATTAGAAGCAACGTCCAAAATTGAGGTCTATCATAATACACGAAACTATTTCCTTTTATTTAACATATTCTCTTTTGTTTAATGGCTAGTGTTTTTATGGGAAAATTAAGCCCTTGCGCTCTTTGTGCAGAACCCACATCCTCTGCCCGGTCCCTCTCCCTCTCTTCCTGTCCTTTTTCTGTCCCTATCCCAAAAAAAATTTACATATATTTTTTTTTTAAAATTAACATAAAATTTATAAATTTTGATGATATTTATAAATTTTATATTAATTTTTTTTTTGTAAAAATTATTTCTAAATAGGTATTCTGGAGTTTTAAAAATTTAACTTTTTAACGAATTTTAAAATTTATTTTTAAATTCGTTAACACTTTATAGTCTAGAATATCTATTTAAATTTTTTTTTAAAAAATATTTAATATAAAAATTATAGATATAACTAATATATTAAAATTTTTTTTTTAAAAATATGCATAGATATTTTTTAGGACGGGGACAGGGAAGTGGTAGAGGATGTGCGTCCCTTTGTGCAGCCCTACTATGCAGGAAGGAAACTATCCGAAATGGTCAAATAGACAAATACTCGTACTACCACCATTCAAATACGGCTCATTAGGCGCTACACCGGCGGCGCCGTCTAATCCAATTAAAACTCTACGGCGCGGCCTGGTTCGGCCGTGCGAGCGCGACGTTCGTGAAATCAAATCACGGCGTGCGAGACGTGGCCTGCTCTTCTCCGCCAACGAACTACCCGCCGCAAGCTTGCGCCGCGCGCTAAAACAACCAACAGCAAGCTATTAATGAACATGAACATCTCTCGTCTCCTCTTACTTAGCTTGAGTTGAGTGTGCTGAGCTGTTCTTTCCAGGATCGGGGCCATGGCATTCCGCGGGGGCGTCGCTGCACGTGCGCCCCTTCTCATTCTCCACCACCAAAACAAGGTGTCACTCCCCTTTTAATTATATGATCGTCAAAACTCGGTGAGGTTTCAATTTGCGGGTTGGTTGAGTGTTTCTTTAATCTTTGATTTTGCTGATTGTAGTTGCCTTCGTCTAGTACTTCCTTGCGGATTGGGAAGTCCTGTCGCCAGTCGAGTAAGAGTATTGTGAATGCTCGGTATTCTCAGGCTCAAGATTTCTCTACTCGTTTCCAAGGTTCATAAGCGTTTTCCTAAAATTGTGATTGCTTGGTTTAGGCAAATAAATAGAGCTTGTTTGGATATCTTGTTTTGGAGCGTATAGTTTGGATTGTTGCAAAGGCTTCATTAGTTTTGGAGAAGATCGATTTGATATCTAGTTATCATGTCGATCTTAATTTAGCATTTGTAAGTGTAGTCATTCGTAATATGCTTAGGAGTCTGTTAGTACGGTTGTTTCTTTTTTGAAGTTTGATTGTGTGCTTATGCTTAATTTTTGAGTAGAAGCATGCAGTTCGTCCAATTTGGAACCAAAATCATTCGAGCTGAACTTGATTTTTAGTTAATGATGTTTTAATTTATTCCTTTTTTCACAAAAATGAGATGCTTGATGCTGTCAGTAGTCCTAAGAATTGTAATAGTCTGCTCTAGAGCTGGGAGACTAAGATAACATGTGGGTGTCTCCTAAAATGAGCTTGGTTCACAATAGGGTACTATATGAAGAGGCATAAAGAGCTAAATGTGATTTTTTATTGACTTGGAGAAACTTTATGACAGGGTACCCATAGAGGTTTTGTTCAAGATTTTGTAGAAGAAATCGAACTCCATATCCTACATTAAAGCTATTTAAGGTATATACGAAAATATTATTACATGTGTTAGGACTTACGAAGGTGATTTGAAGGCTTTTCCTATTACCATATCTCCGTCAAGATTCATCGTAGAGTTCTTTTGTATTTACCTTAATTATGGATAAGTTGACAAGAAAATTCAAAAAGACATCCCTTGGTGTATATTGTTTGCGGATAATATTGTGCTTGTTGATGGCACAATAAAGAACTTGTCGTGGAGGGCAATGGTGAAATCTAAGGATTTTAACCTAGGTAGGGCCAAAACTGATTATATGTAATGCAAACTTATCTCCTATCCCATATGATACATTTGAAATATATATCCCATAGTAGGAGGCTCAAGAAGTAGGTTTCCATTGTACAAGTAATGTAGAAATCGACCAGAATGTCAACATCGTATTAAAACAGGGCTGTACAAGTGAAAAATGGCATCAGATATTATGTGAAGTAGAAAATGTTCATCTAAACTAGAAGAAAAATATTATCGTGTGCTATAAGACCTAGTATGTTGTGTTATAGTGAATATTGGCTGTTTAAACGCTGGTAAATCCAGCGGGTGAGTGTGTATATGATGTTTTGATGGATCTAAGACATTCTATCAAATATAGAATTCACAACAATGTGATAAGACAGAAACTCGGATGACTTCTATTGGAGACAAGATGAGGAAAATGCAGTTGCTATGGTTTGTGCATGTGAGACCATACCAATATCCGCGTCTGTCAAAAGATGTGAAGGTTTAACTAATGATTGGAAAAGAAGAAAAGAAAAACCAAAAAAGAGAGAGAAACCATCCGATAAAACTCTTTATTCGATCGGACAGAGTAGTAGCAAAAAATACATATTAGTGATACCACTATTCCAAGGACTTAAGAGTAGAGTTTTGCCCTTATTTTGTCTATATGGTGCTATTGATCCTCAATCTTTCTTTCTTTTACCTCTTTTTTCCTACTTGTTGTATGCTTTTTTTTTTCCTTGCTTTTGGAGTGTGGTTTGAATTATTGCTTGAGATTGTGTGCTGGTGTACAGATGTGCTTCTGTTCCTCATTGATTTCAAGCCTAGGCTCCAATGGATCAGTCTCTTTTGGGACATGGTTATATATATCCTACCCTCTCCAGATCCAACCGGATGGCACTTAACAGTGGGATGTTGTTGTTATTCTATAGCTGGTGTCAAAGTGTTTTGAGAAGCACTGCAGCTCTGATAGAGACATGTGAATGCATATAAATTCCAATATTTTGTGCAAAGGTTATATATTGGATGTTCAAGGCAAGTTTGTTTGGTTCTTAAGTAATGTTATTTCTTCAGGTAGAATTGTAGACTTGCCTAAGCTAGTAGAAGATATTTTCCAGACATCAATTAGTACAGGACCAAGGGGAGCATTAAGACTAGCGCAAGGAATTCAAGCTGTTATTGGAGTTGGTGGAGAATGGCTGAATGACATGTCGAAGGTATGTGGATGTATCATGATTGTTGTTTCTTTAATGCTCAGTTTATTGTGGTATTAGGAACGATATTGATGTGGATGTCATGACTCACCATACTCTGCAAAGATGCCCTTCCTTAATAGTTTGACTCCCTTTGGTAGGTGATGAACTCTTCCACAGCTTTGCCATCTCAAATGCAGTTGGGCTTGCTTTCTCCTTTGTACCTGCGCAAATTGTTTGAACGCATGGGAGCAACTTATATCAAGTTGGGACAGGTATGCCTATAAATTTGTGTTGATTTTGTATTGTATTCTGGTACAAAGAATACCTATCTTGTACATAGTACAAACAAGGTCTCCGTGACCAGATTTCCAAATAATCTAGCAACACTACGAACAGACACTCCTCCAACTCGGACACCTTCCGGGGTGGCCATCACATACCTTCTAGGGCTATCCTCATTCACTAGCAAGCTTCTAAGGCAATTGAAACATGCAAATGTGCCGCGGGCAGCAATGAGACGCCCTCAATTAAGGCAAGGGGAACAGAGTTGTATTTGGATTTGGGTCCTATCCCTTGTCTTGTCAATGGCTCTTTTGTGAAGGTTTTAGTTTTGTTGGAATGTATGAGAATATCTCTTGGTTCTTAGCTTAGAGTCTTAGATAATTACCAATGATGCCCTAGTATAATGAATGACCGGCAAAATGTGCAGGAGGCAACGTAGAATAGAGACTGGACTACATGGTTTAATTGGGTGCGTACTGCACATGCAAACATTATTCTCATGCCTATGCCTGAACTAAGTAATACTTATCAGTTCTTATGTTTTTCTGTTTTGCTACTTATTGTTGCATGCTGTTTGTTATTTCTAACATCCTAAATCCTCCACGATTATAGAGCGTCATTATTAGGTTTAAATTTATATTAATAAGATGCTAATGATTTCCCTAGAATTTTTTATCCTCATATAGCTGCTGCTGCCACTGGTGGGCTTACTGCTCAAAGTATAAAATGTTATTTTGTACAGTTCTTTGATGCAACTTCTTTTGCCATTTTTGAGATCACATTCACCAGATTTATCCTTTCTTATTAATTTATCTATTCTCCTGTTTTTGCTGCAATGTTTGCAGTTTATAGCATCGGCTCCTACACTATTTCCTGCAGAATATGTTGCAGAATTTCAAAGCTGCTTTGATCGGGCTCCAGAAGTTCCTTTCAAAGAAATTGAAGCTATTTTACGTGAAGAGTTGGGGAGGCCATTAGATAGCATTTATGAATATGTTAACCCTATACCAATTGCATCAGCATCAATAGCTCAGGTTTGTATAACAGCATATACCCACAGTAAACTGGTTTTATTTAGGTGCAATTGTTGAAGACATACTGTATATTCAAGGTACATGGTGCTAGACTTAAAAGTTCACAGCAAGAAGTGGTGATTAAGGTCTTAAAACCAGGGATAGAAGATATATTGCTTGCAGACCTGAACTTTCTCTATCTTGTTGCTCGCACTTTTGAGTTCATTAATCCTGAGCTTCGTCGTACATCCCTGGTATGTAATTTCTCAAAGCATGTTACGTCGTACATCCCTGGTATTTATTTTGAATGTTCTTTTCCTATATAACTTGCTGAAAAATTATCTTATTATCATTGCCTAACAAAATTTCGATCGTTATGTCAGTCCAAATAAAGTTGTTTATGATGCTCATACTGTCTTTTAGACTTCTTCTCTGCTCTTTTTTAATTAGGAATGATAGTGTTTAGTAGTAAGAACATGAATTTTACTCTATGCTAAAAATATTTGCAGAGTCTTGGTCTTATTCATCTACTAAAAGTAATCTTGTCCTTTTTCTTTATGCTACCTTTTGCATGCTAATATTTGTGAATATAAAAAGCTAGGCAGAATAATTATTTATAAAATGGACATACATAGAGCACTTCATATCTTCTTCTTTTTTTTTTTCTCTACATTTTGAGATAACAAGGTGAAAGCCACAAAACATATGGGGTTTCAACCCTGTTCTCTTCGTAATGCTCACGCTAGTTCCTCAAGTCATGGGCATTCTTTTCCATACAAGGTGGGAAAAAACTCCGGCGTTGGACCTGCCCCTAAACCAAACAAGGGTACATGACTTAGCCAACCACCTACTAGGATGAATTTATCGCAAAATATTCCCTCATCCCTATTTCTGGTGGCGGGAATTGAGAGTGTTACAACAGTCCGCTCCACATGGGGCTAGAAGTTTTTCTATCCTAAGTTCTCTAAGTATATTAAAAGCTCCCCTTCTTGCTAATGCTAATGGTCAATGGCAGTCTTCATTCATGATGAAATGGTATGCACTACTTAATTCTGGTTTTACTGATTCGATGTTGTTGTCTCTATGAAAAGCAAGACTCTTGTTGTATATTATTTTTGGGCAAATGAATTCAATCTCTATTTTGTTTGAGTTTTTCTTGTCTGTATGTGCAAATCTATATACTTTGCCTTCTAATTTTCTTAAAAGTATTTCTTGTAGGTGAGTATCGTCAAAGATATAAAAGAATCAATGCTTGAAGAGGTTGATTTCAGAAAAGAAGCCGTCAACATTGAGGCCTTTAGAAGATATTTGGAAGATACTGGACTCTCAACTCAGGCAAGGGCTCCAACAGTTTATCGGCATTGTAGCACTCAACGTGTGCTAACCATGGAGAGGCTTTACGGTGTTCCTCTAACTGATCTTGACTCCATTAAATCCCTTGTTCCCGACCCTGAGATGACTCTGATTAGCGCACTCAATGTCTGGTAAGAATATATGGTACTAGCACTGCTGTAGTTAACTTGGCGCACTAGTAACTATTCAAGTCTCAAGTCAAACTGCGTTTTTAATAAGTACTACCATTCTGTGTTACAGGTTTGGAAGTTTGATTTCATGTGAGACTTTCCATGCAGATGTGCATGCAGGGAACTTGTGGTTGCTTCGTGATGGCAGAATTGGGTTTCTTGATTTTGGTTTGTACTCTTAGGACTCTGTTATGCATTTTATTTTCCGACAGGCATAGATCATAACCCTAGATAGGAAATTCAACAAAGTCTTCTGTAAGCAACATGATAGTTGTCTATATTAGTTGTACTGCACATTTACTTTTGTTGAGAAGTGGCCCTCAAAGCTTTACTGAGGTATCATAGATATCACTATCATCTTCATTTTAGTGGACAGACTCTCTTGTTTTTTTACTTTTTTGTGGGAAGAAGCTCGAGTGAACTACTTTATTGGTAAATTGATGCGGTAATCATTTTCAAAGTTGCATATGTAGGTTTAAATTTCCTATGGTATACACACAGAGACCTAGGTTTGGATCACTATATCCTTCACATCCCTTATTCAATGTAGAATATCTTGCTGTCATTCCCTCAAAGTTTTGGCTATTCTATTTTTTATGGCTTTGAAGTATTTTGGTAACATGCATTTTTTGGTCTGTGAGCTGCTCTGAACGTCCCTGGTTAAGTTGCAAAATAATCTTCTCAGGAATTGTTGGACGAATATCTCCAAAGACATGGGCTGCTATGGAGGTCTTTCTCTCATCATTTGCTTCAGAAGATTACAATGCTATGGCTTTGTCCTTGACTGAGATGGGCGCTACAGAAAAGAATGTAGATGTTACGGCCTTTGCAAGAGACTTGGAAAAGATATTTTCTTCAATAAAGGTGATTCCCTTAAAATATTTCACTTTGGATCTTACAGGACATGATTTGATTGCGCTTGTCATTTTTTATATCAAAAGACAAAAGTGCAGCCTATTCATTTCTTGAAGAATCTGATTAGTTGTTAAGGCATGCCAGATCTACTGATATCAATTCAAACAATTTGTTCTGTAGACACTAGACACTAATAACTGGTGCAATTTGACATTTCATCTTCTTTGGGTATGCCAGTTTCTCCAGAATTAAGCCCTTGCATTGATGTAAGCAAAGAGGAAATTAATATTGTTCTATACTTCCTCATGGTAGTTGACGTTTGGAATTCAGATTTAAGTATCAACTGCAACAAAGAAATATCTTTTAGCATTCTTCTGCCTGCCTACATATATATAAAGCAACTTATTTCCCAATTTGAAAAGTTTACATCTTTGCCTTATAAAAAATCCCTTCAACTTGTACACATGCATGCATTTCTGAAGATATATATCATGTTTGAACTTTTCTTATCAAGATGCATATAACTAGAATTCCAGTTACTTTATGTACATATCAAATGAAATAGCATGTGCTCTCTCTAAAGGACGATATATGACTACCTTCTTTTTGGCTATTTTACCTTGCCATTCATGTATGCATGCGGATGTTGATAGGACCTGGATACAGAAATTGTTGTTGCGACAAGGCCAGGCCCAGATGTAGCAGCTGTCTCCGCTAATGTTGTCCTAGACGAGAAGCAGATGAATGCACTATTCCTTGATGTGGTAAGAAACTCTTAAATATGACACTTGGTATCTATTTGTGTTTATGGCTAAAAGGAACTACATGACTTAAAAGTCTTTCTTCAAGATCCTTTCTGTTTATTTTCTTATCATCAGGGCAGCAAAAGAAAACAATCTGAAATCCGACATTCGCTGATATTTTTGCAGGTCAAGGTTAGTGAATCTTATGGGCTCAGATTTCCCCGTGAGTTCGCGCTTCTCATAAAACAGCTTCTGTATTTTGACCGATACACCAGACTTTTGGCTCCAAATATGAACATGCTCCAGGATCAGAGGATCAGAATTTCCTCCAACAGAAGGACAAAGAATCTGGGTCAATTTTACTGAAGTATGACAATTCGATGGTCGTCCCTAAGCTTTGTCTAAGTCATTAATATCGGTCTTTTGCTTTTGTACAAGTCAGGTTTTGCAATCATAAATAAATGTATATAACATTGAATAGTATAGTGCACAGAATCGCGATCAAGGTTGACATGACCGTGTTTTTCATCGTTGCATCTAGTTGGACGTGAGCAGAAACCATTACACCCATCTGACTAAGTAGGTATTGCGGATAAGTAATGATGCAAAAATGTGAAGTGCTCTGTAAACTCCATATACAGGATAAAAAGGAAATATAAGAAACCCCACTTCTCCACCAAGAAAAGCACCACTAAAAAGAATATTTATGCCTATATCTTACCCAATAAAGAAATTTTAGAAGAAGGGGCAAACAAATAAAGCGTGTGTACACATAGTCTGTATACCGATGAATAGAGATTTAAAGAATGAAGCCCGAGGACCCTTTTTTTTTTTGGAGCTAGTGAAGGAAATATCATGTTCCTAACTTTATTAAACAAAACATATGCGAGCCTTCACTTTGAGTTTGCAAGTATATCTGCATCCATATTCCTTTCATTCGCAATCCACGAAAAGAAGCACCGACTATATAACATCACTGGAGGAGGATCCTCTCGAAGCATGCGTAGAACTTTTGAAATTCCTTACGTTGGATTTGTAACTGGCATAGCTTCCATGTTGACGAGAACGTTGAAGATCTTGCCATATGCTCTCATATTCTTCATCAATATCACTTCGTTGGTATAATAACTCCCTGGCTGAAGAATAACCGAAAAGCTGATGCAGTGCCAGTGCAGAAGGCTCCTCAATGACCCTACTAGATTTATGTGGTACAGGCAATACTGAATCAGGATCAGTTGGGTAGCTATTACTGGAAGAAAAGCCAAAGTCATCCGAGTAAGAAACTGGATCCAATTGATCCGGTAAAGTATTCGCCTCATCTTTTACATTATTTGTTTCATCCTGAGGTCGATATAGAATAACTTCAGAGCAGGCGCCACATTGTAGCTTCTGTGGTCTTTTCTTTCTTGGAAGATAGTCAGCTGGAAGCTGAAGCAATTTGAAGCAATTACTACAGATGATAAAAGGCGCACCTCCTGTTAGCGGTAGGCAGTGGCGCTTGGCAGCCAACCGTTTATTCTTGGAATTTTTATTTCCTGCGTTTAAATCTTTGTGATGTTCGGAGAATGGTGCAGCACATATGGTATGAGTTACCCTGCACAGACTATTGCTGCCGCATGAATCATCAGAGAAGCGATGCAAGCTAGAATCCTTTAGATGTTTGCGTGCACTGTTCCTCTAAACCACCGATACGATTCCCTTGGAGGATAGCTTCTCTCTGAATCTGCTCTTTGCACGGAGAGCCCACTGATTTGATGCATCAGTTCTTCAACTTTCTTTAACAATTTCAGGCGATCAATCCCGAGATATCCGGATGGAAATAAATCCTCCTCAAAAGCAGAGTTTGTTGTTGTAGAACTTGAAGGCCCTTCTGCGGAGTCTATCCACTCCCTCAGAGCTCGGTATTTGTTAGAGTTGAATGAGCTTTCTAGGTTGTATGAGTTGCCTTTCAATCTTTCTTTTGACGACTCAAATGATGAACCGTATGCTCGATATGGTGCACATGGTCATTAACTTTGGTGTCTCGTTGCTTATTTGTACTTGTTACCTTGGGGTTTTTGAAGGTTCTTCTAGAAAGAAGCTTGTAATTTTTAGGAGGTCTATTGCCCTGAATATCAACAGAAGATATACTACCTTCGTAAGCCGGGAGCTTCTTGTTGAAGATCTCAGACTACTATTATCGCTAACTGATTCAATCTCTGCTTTATTTCTTATCCTAGTAATGCCAGAGCCTGCTAAGCAAAGCCCTCGAGTACTCTCCACTTCTTCATCCAAATAGCCTTCAACTGTGGTTGGAATATTTTCATCGGGTTGACGGCTTCAACCAACTCAACTCTCTTTCCAGAGTATATTAGTACACAATGAATCTCCTTTATCATCCGTCATTTGCTCTTGCAAAACAATGGACTCGTTTCCTGAGGTATTAGTGTGATCGCCTTCAGATGATCCTCTATGTAAATTATCAGCAACAGAAGAATGATTTTTGGCTGCAGGATAAAAAATGTCAGAAAAAAGAAAACCACAGTTACAAGAATGCAAACCATGTGACGCAAGAAACAATTGAAGGATTTTACCTTGAATAGTTATACCGCATCCACCACATTGGTAGAGCGGAATTTCATCATTTTCCCGTAGAATCTTGGAACATCTTGGACATCTGACCAATCGGATTTTTGATTTACCAGTTGCCATGATTTTTAGAAGTCTCACGGTTATGACTGAAAAGTTTCAAAGAAAAGTCTTTAGGGTTTGCCTTAAATGAGATATCATGACCTTTGAGATCATGACCTTTTCAAAGAATAGCTTGCATGAATAAAAAAAAAAAAGAAAAAAAACTTCATCGACTTCTTTAAAAAATGTCTTTCAAAGATAACACTCCTCAAAAGCAGAAAGCAAAGTGGGATCTAATGACAACCAGATAACTTTACCTTTCCAAGGAAAAATTGATAACAATTAGCATGACAAAGTTGACTACATTAGAATCAGAAAGTTCTTGATATCAAAAGGTAACAGTTTTGTGCAAGCACATACATGCAAATATCAAAACAATTTGACATGATGAAAACTCAAGAGTTACGTCGATCGCTGGTTTGGATGTTGGATGAAGTAAAAGCAGGATTGTGGCAATAGACAGAAAACAAAATAGCGAAAAAGTGGATTCATTTGCTTTAACAGTTATAGAATCTTAATTGCGGCAATCCGTAATGAAATAATATGGAATACTAAAGAAGCAGATATATAGCTAGGCATTCAAGAGTACGACTATTCATGTAATTGCAATGCAAAAACTAAAACATTTTCCCTAATGGGGAAATTAGAGGTCTCAGTATAACAATGCGATGATATACATAAGTATGATGCAATTAGATGCCTAAAACACTTAGGTAAACAGTAGAAAATCCAGAATAAGGAAATGGATGCACAAAATTGAGATCCAAACTCGGAACCGCACATTCATGAAAACCATTAAAAATGAGAATAATAAATGCTATAAGTTTTTTTTCTTAAAAAAGGAATGCTATAAGCTTTAAGCATTAATATTTCTTAAAATTAGCGCCTTGGTACATGTAACAAGGACTACCAACCATTATGAATGTCTTGCAATGGCGCTTTGTGCAATTTCTATACTGGTCAACAAGACTGCAGACAATTGCATCAGACAAGAAAAAAAAAAAAAAAAAAAAAAAAAGAAAAAAAAAAAGAAGAAAAAAGAACTATAACCCGCCGTTCCATCAACAAGTCAAGAATAGGGAAAAAATACCCAATATCGATGAAACAAGATACAGTGAGAAATCTAAGAAATAGGCTATATATGATCTATCTTGATAAAGAAAACTTGGAGGTTGGATGACAAGAGAAGCTCACCAAGAGAGACTCGTTTCTGTTAACTTAGACGTAAAGCTGTTGCCTTTTTTTCCCTTAAAGTATAATCATGGACAGACACAGGCAGGCAGGTGGGAAGGACTGTTTTGAAGACCTAAACAAATAGAAATTTGTTGATGAGGGATGAGCGAAGAAGAGTTCACAAGCGAAGCGAGGAGACGAGGTCAACACTCAAAAATTTTGATCGACCGAGTCAGAAACGCGTTTCACTTGATTTTGAGTTTCTGATCTCTGATTCTCTGCCACCATTTTAAGTAGCTCAATAGCTGAGAATTAAATTAAAAGCCCCCAAAAAAACCCAAAACTGGACGACTTTCTAAGAAGATGAAGTAAGGAGACGACTTGGAGTTTGAAGTCCACGCCGTGTCATTTTTGTGGTTTATTTCGCGATACGTGGAACTTGTGGGTGTGGCTGATAATTTTGACAATCTTGTGAAGATTTTTCTTTGCCTTCTATTACGTACGTCGTGTCCATATATATATATATATAAAGGTACTCAAAAATAAAAGATTATTCGATTTTTATAAAAGTTTACTTATATATCAAACAATTCAAATTTGGCTAATAAACGGTGCGGATAGAACAATCCTATGTAATTTCAGATAAATATGATGTATACAAAATTCAGAAAATTCAATTTCCTAATATTGATCTACATGTTTTTTTATTCATGTAAATTGAAATTCACTAATTTAAATATTTGTATAATATTTTTTAAAATTAATTTATTTTGAAACATCTATTTTAACTGTATTAAAATATGACATAACATAATTACTTGAATTTTGGTATCCACATAGTTTTCATATCTTATATTACTTTTAATAGTTCCATCTTCTATTGAATACTCGGATCATCGAAAATCACCTGTGATGAGCCTAATTCTTTTTTTTTTTCGAGTGGAACTTATATATATATATATATATATATATATATATATATATATATGCAATTTTGTCTAGGTTCAACAAATTATAAATGATGTTTTCAATTTGCTGGAAGTTGGCTAATTTTTGACATAATTATTTGTTAGGTTCTTTTAGTATTCCATTTTGTTAGCAAATTATTAAGTTACGTAAATAAAATGCTACCATATCGCTATTTTACAGAAATACTACAATAAATAAAATGATTATCGATATGACACATACTTATTCAAATATTTTTTTTATTCTTTCAATGCGCTTGTCCACGGCATTGCATCATTTCGTTGGACCCAAATCCAAACTTTCGCTGCTTTACGGCACAAAAAGATTTGGCGACTCTTTCAACGTTTTGTTAGTTACAAATTTGATTTTTCAGACGAGCATTCTGTTCTACTGCAAATACAAATTCCATTGCTCAATATTTGTCACGCCCCGATATCTGTCACGCCCCAACTCGTTCCGGACCGTACACGTTCAAACTCCGGCGGTACTATACGGCCGGATCTTTCGAAAAGATGGATCCACTTGTTAGGTGCCATTATTTGGCCTCCCAAATAATTAAACTCAATCTCCTGCCGTACACAAACAATATGGGACTAATTTCGATCGCGGCCTCACGCACAGGTTTTCGCCCAAACCGCGCCACTTGCGACTTTCGGTTGCCGATCCTTAGGTTTCGGTCGATCGAAATCTGTGCAGACCATGCGCACACCCATGCGATCGCGCAAGCCCGGAGTATTACAATCTTCTCACCATAGGACACTACGTCCTCGTCGCAGGATGGGTCGCAGGCGGAAGCTCTATCCAGTTTATCCCCGGTGTACCACCTGTGCATTCGGCACGACACGGCGAGGTCTTTTCCTTACCAGGGTCAATTTCCTGTCTCGCCTCCGCACACATCAGGCGCATACAGGCAACAAGATTGTTCTGATATCATTTTTGTCACTTTCTGATCTGCCCCGGACCGCGCATCGTCCAAACCCCGACCTTACCACACGGCCGGATCCTTCGAAAAGGTGGATCCACTTATTAGATGCATTAATTGACCTCCCAAATAATTAAACTCAACCTCCCACCGCACCCAAGCGGTCGCGCGTAGGCTCATTTTCGGCCCAAATCGTGCCCAGCTCGCAACTTTCGGTTGACCGATCTTTAGATTTCGGTCGACTGAAATCTGCGCAAACCACGCGCACACCTGCACGATCTCGCCAACCCCACGTATTACCGTATCTCAACCGTCGTTATTATCTTCTTCAACAACTAATAGAAATTTTCTGTTATTGCACCTTTTTTGTCTGGATTCATTAAGTGGCATATCAATCCACTAATGGTTTTTCATAAAAAATACGGCGTTTGATCTTGCAATCATTCTTGACCTATTACTTCCTGACTGTTAGCTCTTCGGCTGCAGAGTTGTGAGGAACGCATGCTTTTAACTTCCAGTAAGGTAGTGTTTGGTTAGCTGTAGTTGCAGTTTTACTGCAGCAGTTGAAAAACAAGAGTTGGAACTACTGCCTTTGGTTTGCCGCAGTTGATGGGGCCCACACTTAACATGCTGCAGTTGAGGGATAAAATACAGCAGTTGGGACTGCGGGCTGAAATCCCGTAGTTGGAACTCTGCATTTTTCAGTAAGGACATGATTCTCGCAATTGCTCTGGTCACTCGCGTCCTCTCTTCGTCTTCATCCCCTTGTTTAGCTTTCTCTCTCGTTTGAGCTGCTCTCTCCGTCGTCTCTCGCCTCATCTCCCCGCCCCGGTGAGCTTCTCTGTCATACCATTTTCATCCACCTCCATTCTCTCACGTACCATCGCGGTTCTTCTACTTCTTCTTGAAGAACCCTAGATCCGTCTGCTCTGCCGCCGCCGCCATCGCCGGAGGAATTCGATTGGCACGATGCCACAGCAGATGTTCAGCAAGCGTGATCTCTCGATTAATGGCGCCGAATGGAGTTAGAGGAAGACGACTTCGCTGATCCTTCTTCCCACCGAAGCATTTACAACGTTAAAGAGGAATAGCTCGTTGCAATTCCCTAATTTATTTTTTAATTTTTATTTATTTTTGGGTGAATTTTGTAGCCATTTTGTTTTGTGTTACAAGTTTATCCTAAAACTAATATACGAACTGAACTAGATGCTGCTAAAAAAATGAATAATATTAATTTATTTATTTATTTATTATTAATTTTTGAGAATGTTGGGTGATTTGTGAATACCTATGTACTGATTATCTTTTTTTCAGTATAAGCTTGGTGAATAAATGTTATGTTTGATGTTCCCCTTACTGAGTAATAATAGAATGAATTTTATAATGGTCATCTGTTTTGCTAACCTGCGAGATTTCCAAGTATGTAAATGGCTATGGGTATGGGTATAATTACAATTTTTTAACAATATTATATGTTTAAAATTTATATTATTGTTAAATTAGTTATACGGTGTTGAGGGGGTAAGTTTACCACCCAGCTACGTCAAACCAAACAGCAACTTTCCAACTGCAGTAGTTTGAACTGCGTCTAACCAAACAGACTTAATGTATTACGAAAACAGAAAATTACAACTCCAGCACTTCTAACTGCTGCAACTCCGATTTTTAACTGCATCAAACCAAACAGTCCCTTATGTATAGGCTGGCGTCTCTTATTTACCGGTTGCAATCTAAAAGCTAAAGCTGGAGTCTCTTATTCTGTTACTGTTGCTAATAAGTTGATTAAATAATTACGAGCTAATGTTCATCATGATGTTAGGGAAGCTACCAATGTCCCTAGGAATTCTTTTTATTTTTAAATTTTTTTAGACCTTCTCGATAAATTTTGTAGAAGTTTAATAAATCTTGATATGATTAGTGTACCGTCTATCAGGTATACCTAATACTTCCTTTCGATTTCGGGCTCTTCAAATGCCAAAAAAAAAGGACAAAAAAAAAAAAAAGAAGAAAACTCTTTGTGATAATTTGAGATGGTGTTGAATACTTCTTGGTATGGGCATGGTATAATTTTTAGGCTTGGCTTCTGGCCACTTTTCTGTATTTCTCCTTGTAGGATTTCAGAAAAACACTATTATTGACAATTTATAAATGGTAATAAATTTTATCAATAAGTTTAAGGAAATAATACATGAGCTTTGTAGTAAAAATATTTTAAGCGGTCATGAGAAAAGTCGGTGGTGCAAGCGGTTAAGTTGTGATTACAAATTGATTAGATTTGAGCATAATACGCATAGGTTCGTTTTCCAAAAGAAGTAGAACATACCAACACAAAGGTGTAGAGTGCATTTTGCTATTTAAAAGTAAATTTAAAATTTTTATTTAGTAGTTGTACTGTAAAATTATGTGATTTTCTTTGGATTATTTTTTTCCCAATACAGGGGACTTAGGGAATTATTACTTCCTGGAGTAGAAACAACAAGGCTTGATTTTTGAAAATGTTTATTATGAATTTGAAAATTGTTAGCTACTATGTAGATAGTACTTCAGAGCTAACCCCCTTATGAACAACTTTTATCAGAAAATTTTGCAAACCAACCACTGAATTTTAAATACTGCACAAATCAATCCTGATTCAAATAGTTTACAAATCAGTTATTATTTCAATCAGGAGTAGATTAACTATTATATAAGTATTTACTTTGAAAAGCTTTAAATATATAAAAATAAAAATTTTTGATATAATTTATAAATTTTGTATTAAAATTTTTTCGAAAAATATTTCTAAATAAATATTTTGAGACTTCAAAATCTAAACAAATTTAAAAATTAACCTGCTAACCCACTAAAATTTTGGATCCTCAATACTTAGAAGTATTTTTGATAAAAAAATATTAATTGAAAATTTTTTATGTGATTTATTATTTTTATATACGATATTTTTTAAAATATTTTAAATAAATATTTTAGGATATAAATGGATGCAAGCCAGGACCACGGGCCAAGTTTACTTCAGTTGAGAATATGGAGGGCTCCACATAACCGGCTCATTTGAAAGGCCCATCTTACCTGCCCCACATTGCAATATGGAATGCTCGGCTCATCTTCGGTCATTTAGCCCGCTTTGAAAACTCGGTCTATAATCGGCTCATTCGAGCAATCCTCGTACCGTACATTTGAAGATCGCACCATGGCCAACTGAGGGCTCTAGTCTTTTCCTTGCACAAGTATATGACAATTTTAATTTTCTCGTACTCTTACCGATGGCTGTTACGAAATTTGACTCTAAAATTTTTATTTTATAAGATAAATTTCCAGCCAACCATTCTAGACACATAATGCTTCGCCCTTATTATTTACATAAGGGATGAAGTACCGTTCGTTTGCAGTACCAAGAGAAAAAATAACAGATATAAGATGGGTCTTAATTCTATTTATAGCAAAAATGATAAACTAAACCAACCACCAAACAACAATTCCTTTTTTTTTTTTATTGATCGCCGAGTTCGATTTATATCTTACATTTTGATTAGAAATATAATACATTATTGTAAAGTTTCTCCCAATTAGTAATTACTAGAATTTGAAATTTTGATCTACCCTTTATAAGGGTATGCTATAATCTCATTCCAGTATCCAGTCGTGCTAACCAATTAGACCAATAACGGCTGGTAACAAACAATATTTTCTAAGCTAAATATTGTAGATCTTTTCAAAAATTTTAACTTTCATGTTGTAAACATTTCGAAAACACACCCATAAATATTCTAAAAAACCTATAAGTATTCGAAAATACATACGTATAGTAACTCTATATGGACGAGCGCATGGGATTACCACTTTGTTGAAGAACCTCGTAGTACCCTACCCAAACTTACATGAAGCCATAGTTATAGATTGAGACGTATGCGGTTGCCGTGCCGTCAATATTTTATATTTTTAAAATTTTACACTAAAACAAAGAGCTGGAAATTTTTTTAAAAAAAATAGAGAAGAAAAGAAAAATAAAATGAGAGCAAAAGACAGAGAGCTGGATAGAGAAAAAGAAAAAGAAAAAAGAGAAAGAGAAAGAGAGAACGTCAGAAATAGAGACCAAGAAAAAAGATTGGCGGAAGAAATGAGAGAAACAAAAATAGAAAAACATTACATTGTTTAAAAAAAGATGAATAAAATTACGTTATTTATTACAGATAAGAAACATAAAAATGCCAAATAAAATTAGAATGGTACGTTCTAACAATTAGTAATTGTGGAGGGGCATATACATGCAGAAAGCCCTTTTTTCTTTCTTCTCAAGTCACAAACTGATATTAAATCTTGATGCTTGGTAGGTACCAATAGGCACCAATATTTCTTTTTCACTTCCATTTTATTATACTTTTTGCCGATAATTAGGGTTATAATACAGATGTTAGTGTCCAACATCTGTAGATGAGCTTTTGAGCGTGACAAAAACCAATCAACTTATATTAATATGGTCTAACAGACATACATTGTTTGGTTGGGAAGAACAAAAAAAGAAAAAGAAGATGAGTATTTATCTAGTATTGCATATTGGTGCCGTAAATATTATAGTTTTTTTCGCCCGCTTCTTATGACACACTAAATTTCTTTTTTTTCTCATCACTTACTATCATTTTCTTACTACATAAAGTCATAAACAACACCTAAATATTTCATCTTCTCATAATTTTTTTAAATTTTATTTCTATATATGTCCAGAAATCTAGTTTTAATTTTTCGTATTTGCGAACAAATAAACCAGCCGTATAGACCGGCTTGTGGGAAAAATTGTTCCATCTCAACATTGCTGTCTCTGTCCCTTTCAGTAGATAGAATCAAAACAACTTGTTGAAAGTAAGCAAATTGTCTTGACAAAAAAAAAAAAACAAAAACAAATTGTCGGCCGGCGATCCACTTGCAAGAAAGATATAACTTCCATAAATTAATATACAATCAACTCAAATCATTTGTGTCTTTCAGTAAATAGAATCAAAATAACTTGTTTGAAAATAAGCAAATCGTCTTGAGAAGAAAACAAAAAAAAAAAAAAAAAAAAAAAAAAAAAGAAAAGCAAATTGTCGGCCGGCGATCCGCTTGCTTCCATGAATTAATATACAATCAACTCAAATCATTTGTGTCTTGTTTTCTTTCCAGCTAAACAAACAAATTATCATAATCAATTTTCTAGTACACATCTATTTCCTCGATTTCTCCTCCCTCACATCGAACTAAAGCACGCTTTCTTTTTCTTTTTTCCTTTAATTTAAATGAAATTTGGGATCACCGAATTTTTCATCCCTATAAATTCCAGGATGCCTTCTAAAACAACTTTTTTTTTAATGAGTACCAACATTTAAATGTACAGCTCATGGATGACGGTTGCAATGATAAATTTTAAACGATGCATGATCATCAAACTAGTATATTTTTTTTTAGTATAGTAAATAATAATGACAAAAATTATAAACAATACGAACAAATAGTATAAATCTATTTTGTCCAAACACAGGTCCTTATTAGAATAGAAAAGACGGATGACTCAGGGATCAACGAAGGTGTTTGTTGGGATAACGATCTCGACTAACACAATAATTCACAGCAAAATATATAACGCACCAGACTCATCAATACGTTATTATCAACCATTTACGATGTCAAAATGAACTATGCACAAATAATAGCAACCACACAATTACAAACCACAATAGCACAAACAATTTTTACCTGAAAAATTCTACTTAGGAAAAACCACGGGGCCACTACACGGTCTAGAAAATCTTCACTATCAACTGAAATAGTAGACTACAAGTACAATCATCTCTAGATAACACTAGAGGCTTATACCGAATTTTAAGATAAATTCACTAAAATCGGGAATAAATTCTGTATAGAAATTCCAAAGCTGAAAACACCAATCCCACCATTGGATATGGACTTCCCACTAGCAAAAACAACCTCCTAAAATGTCATACGAGATTTATTTTAACGGTATTAAAAAATAGTTATACTTTTGAAGAATGTATATATGAAAATGTACATTGCTAGAAATCAGTTTGCATTTCTCAAATATTGTTTGGAAGATACTTTTTTTTTTTTTTTTTTTTTTTTTTGAGAAGAAGAAAAAAAATATTCTATGAATTTTAGATAGTGGAATAGAGGAGAATAACTTGTATTTAATACTATATATTTATTAGAAAGATTCTATGAATTTTGCCCCCATTTATGGATCCATCCCTGATTATGTATGTCATAGGATATGAACTGATGTCAAGGCAGAGCATTAGAATCTAACTTTGCATTCGTATCCAAGACAAGTTGAGTTTGGGGACATTTGCATGTCAAGCCATCCTCGAGATACTATGGTTACAAATAAGCCCTCATCCCTAAATACCTATATATTTTTACTAAATATTCAGAGACTAATTACATTTTTTGCTTTTATTTATATCCATTTTCTCATATTTTGTCATCTTGCTCTCCATAAAAACTATCGCTAATCTTGTTGGTTGTTGCCATCGGATCACAATGAAAACTAACCTGTTCTCCATCTTTATTCGTGGGGGACAGCACAGAAGCTGGAAATTATAAAGGAAAATTGCGTTTCAGCCTCCCTAAGTTTGGGGTCGCGCGTTTCAGCCCCCCGAAACGCCACGTGGCGGCACGCGCGCGCCGCCACGTCGGCGGAAAAACGCGTTTCGGGGGGCTGAAAAGTCAAAAATGGGAAACGGGGGGCTGAAACGCAATTTTCCCCAACAGGTTCCGCAATATGATTTCCCTCAAACTATTAAAACAGCTAGCTGTTCATCTCTGACTATTGATTTGTTTATTTATTTACTTATTTATTTTGGGTCCACTGAGTTTGATCTATCCCAGGAAAGACGGACACGTCAAATTCTGTGTCATATAATATCTGACTTTGACACTCTACGGAAATCCAAAAAAATGTCTAAAATTAAAAATAAAAAATAAATTCAGACCACATATGTCGGGCACACTGTCTGTATTTATATTATCTTATTTTTTTTAAAAAAATAAATATTATATAATACTAAAAATACGGTAAATAATATAATACTATGATGTAACTATATATTATATTTTTTTATTGATATAATTAGATTTTACGGGTTGGAATCTTAAGAATATAAATTATTATACTTCATATGAATTTTATTATTGAATATTATTTTATTGTCAAATATTTAAATATTTAATATAAGTTATTTTTTATTATAATATTCGAACTATATTGTGTATTTTTTTTAAAAAAATATTGTATTATGTGTTCGGATCGTGTGCCAGTATCTATATCCGTGTCAGTATTTTCTAGGATCCATCTCACGACTATTACGAACACTAAACGGTTATGGCAATGACAAACAACTAGACGGAGACGAAATTACAATTTATAGTCAACCGCTTAAAGTACTTATCTATATACATGTGTGGATAGCGTAAGACTCGAACCATATTACAAGGATGGAGAAGGAGAGTGAGAATTGCAATGGGAGCAGCCGCTGTTTTCATTTTGTGCTGGTGCATGGGGCGGGGCACGGAGCATGGTGCTGGTACAAGCTCCGCCACCGCCTCGAAAACGCCGGCCACAAGGTCACCTGCCTCGACATGGCAGGGTCCGGCATCGATCCCACCGATCCCAACAGTATTACATCTTTCGACGACTATGATAGGCCTCTCATGAGCTTCATGTCCGCCCTACCAGAGCATAAGAAGGTGTGATACATTAATCTTCGATATTCTTGTATATATTGTTTTTTTTTCCTTCAAAATTCGTAATTTAAATGATTTTGAGTTGTTTTTTTAGGTAATTTTGGTGGGTCACAGTGCGGGAGGATTGACTGTTGCTCACGCCTTGAACGAGTTCGGAAGCAAAATTTCATTGGCCATTTTTATCGCTGCAACGATGCTCAAGTTTGGGTTTCAGACGGATCAAGACATCAAAGATGTGAGTATGCTCATATGGTATTCATAAGCTACCCCTTTGTTTCTTCCAGTATTAATACGAGTTACTTATTTCTTAAGATCTAAACAAAATGTTGTGGCTTTGAGACAAGTTTTTACAACGATCAAATAACAGTAAAAATCTGTCATATGTAAACTTCATCAATAGAACACCGGTATCCAAAACCTGATAATTAAGACGGTGGGTTCTCCAAAAATAATTCTAATTAAAAAATGCCTACAACAGGTTGACCAGGACCTATCGTTTTTGCAAAGGAAGAAAAAATATGGATTTGTTTATTCTTTCTAACATAAAGTCAGCATATATATATATATATATATATATATATATATATATATATATATATATATATATATATATATTAGATTGGTAGAGCTAACGTTTTTAGGGGCATTCCGAGATACATCTGTTATGTTGGATCCACCAATGTATAATAACAGTGGTACGATTTTTCTCGTTAATTTTTTTAAAAAAACATCTAGCAATCCAGATAGTGGAAAAAAATTGTTAGCAAAGCAGAGAAGGATAAGTAGAAAAAGAACAAAATTTCGTACATAAAAAATTCATGAAAAGTACACAAACAAACAAATTGGAGCAACTTCTGCCGGCTCCCATGTCTTTGTATGACAATTTTTTGTACACATTCTTTATTATTATTATTTTTTTTTTCTGAACAGTTTTGTACACATTCAGTAATTTGGTAGATCCATACTCATCCAATACATAAAATTAGGTACTACTCCATACTCAATAGTTTCATTTAGTCATTTATAATTACTACCGGTACTTATTAAAATTGAAATAATCTTCATTTGCATTAAGACTAACGTGTCAACTACTCATTGGTAACATTTGATAGCTCAATCCGGTGGTCCACTTGATGGTGGCCATACTAGTCATGGAGCAATTAATTAGTAATATCCTTTGATCATTAAAGTAGAGGTCATAATATGATCGTTTTGATCTTGCAAAATATCCAGTCCAAACGGGTATAAATAAGATTGTTGTAGGACGGAGATCACAAGAACAATAATAAATTCTTTATCTAATTAGGTGCACTGGCTGCAGCTATTTTTCTCTTCATTTAAAGGAGTTTCTAAAGCTTTTATACTTTTTCTTCTTTGGCTTTTTTTATCCCTTATTTAGTGATCATTTTAATCATCTTAAAATTAAGTGCTCCTCGGATGAGTATTTATTTCTATTGCTGGAATCAAACTCTCGAACTATTCCTCATGATAAATAAATATTTGGTCTCTTTTTAACATCTACCTCCGCTAATCAACTAGACTAATACTGATTGGTACATCTCCAAACCATTTAAAAACGTTTTCTAAGACATAGCTATGATTAATACTGTTTCATGACAGAAGACAATAGTATTTGAGCACTAACTCTATATTACACATTTTACTGTAGTCATCCTCCCAAAATTAACTAGTTTTTACTGTTAATCCACCATAACATTAACTGTAGATATTAACTTAATAGTAATTAATTGTGCAAGAGGATGCTATTATAGACAATGGCAAATATAGACCCTGGCAACACTCACTGTAGCTACAGCAAATACTCATTTGCCCAAATGGCTTTTATATATATATATATATATATATATATATATATAATCCTCATAAAATTATTTTGCCGCGACATCGTGCGGCCAAGATTGCTTGTGTATAACCAAATATATTGAGAGAAATCTAAATCTAAGTTGAGTTTACAATACATCAAATATGAATCTAATACTACTTGAATTAGAATTTATGTGTTGATAGTCAAACTTAACATTTGCTGCTTGAAGTTAAACTTCATGTCTCAAATGGAAATTCCGTCCACTTGAAGTTTCATGCATTCTGTGTTGCTAAAATTGAAATTATACCTGGTAAAAATTTTTATATAAAGGTTATATCACATGAAAAAAAAAAACTTTTGCTTACATTTATCTCAAATTGAAATTATACCTAGTAAAAATTTTATTTAGAGGGTACTATCACATGAGGAAAAAAAATCCATGTATGCATTTAACGAAGATGGTTTACCAACAGGGGATCCCAGATATATCAGAGTATGGAGAAGTACATGACAACGAACATGCTTTAGGAGATGACAAGCCCCCAACAAGTATGGGCTTCAAGGAGGAGTTTCAGCGCATCCTTCTTTATCAATTGAGCCCCTCTGAGGTGATATACTTACTTTTATGAAGTTTTGTCATTATTTGTTGTGTTTCAAGAAACATGCAAAGGTGCAGACAATCATCATTCTGAAAATAATATCGATTTCTTTCAACTTAAACGTGCATATATCTGGAAAGGAATAGTTGATACCTCTACTTTGGCCTCTAAAGGAAAAAATTAAGTTCCATGGAATTATGCACTATGCATGACTTAAACATGTGGCGGCGATCATTTAAACACTGATCTAGATTCTGGTTAGAGGTGTATTTAGATGTGCATAGCATTGCTCGTTACTGAGTATAGCCAACGATGCCAAGTAATTCTTCTTTATTATTCTTTCAGGACGTCACCCTAGCTTCAATGCTTTTGCGCAAGGTGCCAGCAGTATTTTCGACGGCAAAATTCGACGGAGACAGCGTCGACAAGGTGAGGAGAGTCTACGTGAGGACGACTTGTGATAACATACTGAAGCCTCATAAGCAGGACGCCATGATCAAGAAGTGGCCACCAAGAAAAGTGTTTGATATAGACACTGATCATAGCCCTTTCTTCTCGGCTCCTGACCAACTTTTCAACATTCTTATAAAAGCATCTACAGATGAGATTCTGGAGCAGTGATGCAACAGATACACTAAATTTCACATCTTTTTTTCATATGATCATTAACAATAATATTCATAATTTCGCATGGTATGTATGATAAGAGCAAAATAAAATGACACACGATATTATTATAAAAATAAATGATGTCACATGTCATATATATATATATATATACTAAATAACAGAATTGTTTTTAATATTAATTTAATAAAAAATAATGGTAATAATTAAAATTATACGAAAATAGTATACTGGATCGCCGTTCAAAATGACGATCCGGTGCCACCGTGGCAATACAGGCCAGAAAGGCGACTCCAGCAGGATGTCGCCATTTAAATCCAAACGAATGTCGTCATTTTAATTGACGACATCCGATTTTTAACACCTGCATCACTCGAGCCTCTCCTTCTTCTCCTTTCTTCTTCCTCTCCTCTTCCTCCTCTTTCCACCGCACTCCCTTAAAATTTTTTAAATTTCTTCTCCCAAATCACTTAGTTTCATCGAAAATCTTTAAATTTAGGCTAGTATTTGTCCGATCTACCTTATCTTCTTTAGATCTGTGAAAATTGGTATTTTACCAACTTTTTTGTTTTTACAATGCTATTTTTTTTGTCTTATTAATTTTCTAAAATGTGCCCCGATGACACTAAACTTCATTCCGTACCCGCGACAATCTGCGATGACCTTGCCGTTAGCTTATGCCGTTTCCGTCCAAGTGCTAGCTCATAATTTTTTCGTGACACGTCGGATTAAAGAACGTCACATTAGCAAAATAACGAGTGAAGACGGCATGAGCAGATGGCAAGATCATCACAGAGATTTTTATATAGTATAGTGTTGTCGCATGCATTAAATGAAATTTAGAATTATAGGAACATATTTTGGTAAAGTTCTCGGGACTAAAAAAAAGATTTGGCCTTTTTAAAATTATATTTATATTGTGTAAATATGCTTAGATTTTTGTTTTCTAGACGCTATGTACTAGAATGTGTGTGATCTTAATATATGTGGTGAAAATGTGGCGTATTTGACAATTATACCGTACGTATATTATATATAATATGTGTATATTTTGTTAAACGTGAGCAAATGTATGTGTGTGTCATATATATATATATATATATATATATATATATATATATATATATATTAAAACAGTCCGAATAACCTATAAACATTCCATTCAAATTTGAAACCTACAAACAGTTCAATTAGACTAGTCTTCCCACAGATTAATCAAAAAATTCATCAATCTAGACGTTAAAAAAATTTATTTTAAAAATATTTTTTTAAAAATCTTTTAGAATAAAAGTTATAAATTTTGATGATATGTATAATTTTTATATTTAATTTTTTTAAAAAATATATATTGTACATATATATCAATTTCAAATTCGTTAAAATTTGGAGTCTCAGAAAATTTATTTAGAAATATTTTTTTGGAATAATTTTTAATATGAAAGTTGTATATTTCATTAGAATTTATAATTTTCATATCAGATGATTTTTCAAAAATTGCTCCCAATTTTTTTTTTTGGATTGTTTGGTGTTGGGGTGTGTGTGTGTGCGTGTGTGTGTATAGCTGTTTTGGCGCTCAATTTAACCTCAAAGCGGGTCCTGTTCCTTCGCGAAAGCTCGTACTACCCTCCACATAGCCAACCTCAGATTTTGCTGCTCCGAATATTCCTCTAATTCTATCCTCGAAAGATCTATTAATAAACTGCAAAATATAGAGACGATAAGGGATTCATCCAATACTTCTCCTCATTTCGTCCTCTTCTGATTTTATCGGTATAATCTTGCTCTACTTTCAAATTGTTTCTTTTTATTTTACTTCGATGCATGATTACCAGTCCATCACAAGTTTGTACGTGCAAAAATGCTCAAATTGATGCAGATATAATTAGGTAATTCACGGCGGCTTTGGCTGTATCGCTGTGAATGTATTTGTTGGTTCTCAATATGTGTTTCTCTGATTGGTTGTTTTGAGACAGATCTGCAGTGTTAGTTGAACTAAATCCCGACTAATCTTTGGAAAATATTTTCTGCTTTTGCCTATTATTTCTTCCTGTATCTGCTGTTGTTCTCGTTATTATCTTCTCAGTGTTACTGTATCCACAGGAAACTATGCTTCTGTAAACAATAAGTGGTGAGAAGTAAAAGCATTATCATATGATTACTCAATAAAATTCTTACATGTCTAGTTTATCTATTATATGATTATGACTTTTTTTTTTAAAGCAGGAGGGGTTACCCCTTCGCCGCATGGACTGCTAAGGCTCTACCTTGCCTTGAAGGACATGAACTGATCTAGTAACTCTCCAAAATGGGTCGGAGTCTCAATCAGCCATGTAGTCTCCTGCAGGGGAGGCACGTGCAGGCATACGCGTATTTGGGGAATAAATTTCACAAATGCGCCCCCCAAGGCTCGAACTTGGGACTGACTGAGACACCTCTGTGCCCTACCAGTTGATCTAGTGATTAATGAAACTTGACGTTGCATTTATGTTGCAGTTGAGATTGTAGAGAAACAACCAACATCATCTTCATTATCCTGTACTGGGAAGATTTAACTTTGATGTAGTACCACATGTAAGATGCTCCTTCCTGGATGCTGCTTTAAATTGGGTTACCGCATATCATGGCTGCATCAGATTGAAGATGGTTTCCTCAATTTATGACTAGAACATATATTTAAGACTGTACCTTTCCATTCTTTTGAGGGACAACGCAAAATGGTTTAGAATAAAACTGATATTGTAAACTTTATAGGATGGTCAGTTGATTCTTGTATTGAAATGCTTACTAAGGTAAAAACATTTTTTACTGACAGTTAAGATTCTCCTCTTCTGATTAGAAGGAATTTTAGCAACTTCATATTCCGGTACTCTGAAGTATGAATCATAAACTTTTAGGCGCGGACAAATTCTCTGACCTTGTATATGCCAATTGATAGTGATTTTTTTGAGAATTGAGAAACAACATAGTTGGTGGCAAAGTTCATTTAGAGTAGATGGAATGTGTTAAACATATTGAACTAGCAGCAAGGTTAAATTCTCGCTTGGTAGCTTGGACAATCTGTTACACTTAGTAAAATCCACAATCTCCAAATACGAGTATACTGTTTCTGCACAGAATGAAGGAAAGAAAAAGGGCTATTTAAAAGAAAAGCACTAAAATAACTTGAATGGTGAATTCTAAAACATCTAAACTGCCATCACAAATGGAGATCTTAAATATCTAAACAACGAAATTAAGAATTGAAACAAAGCTCTAGTAAGAATTGAATTTGTGGATCTAAATAAACAACTAATTGCCCCTGAAACTACCTTCATCTCTTCATTTTCTCTTTGAATGAAGCGCTGTAGTGGATTTTATAAGGCCCACCTCAGTTTTTCTCAATAAAAAAAAAAAGGGAAAAACTTCGATCTCATAACTTTCAGGGATTACTGAAACCGAGTTTAAACATTAGCTCCTTGTTGCTACCACTACCTATATAAAAACTATGCAACAATGCCTATTTTTTTAAGCCAATTCAAGAATGCACTATCATTTATGTACTCTTGGTCAATTTCTACTATGTCAGATTTTATCAAGTTATGTACGAGTCCTTAAAAGTTTACATGTTTACTTGGCCCAGAGATATCCCTATTTAACATTTTTTATCCTGCAGTAAATGGATACTGTTCTTATCTCGTTTCTGTTAGTGAATGCTCTCAAAGGACAGGTAAAGGATAGATTTGTCTATCCAGCGGTTACTCTATATACTTCGTTAGGGATTTGCATGAGACCCTCTGTTTTCTTATGGTGATTGAAAGACCACACATATTCTTCTCTGTACAGCTAAAAATAGTAAAACTACTTAAAAATATTATCAAAGCATATCTGTTAAACTTCTAGTTTTGAAATAACCTGTGCATCTTTATTTGTTTAAGATATTAAATATACCTTGTAAGCGCTTTCTGTTCTGCTTTTGTTGACGCACAAGTATCAAACCCTCAAAGTTTACATGTTTCGTGTATAGTGGCACAGACAGTTGGGTAAAGGTCAAGACTTCATAAGACAAGGCAATGACTCTGTATTTGCTGTCAAACCATGAGGTGTCTTTGTAGGTAGGTTACATGCTTTCAAAAAGGTACCTAAATTAATTGCTCCACGTTGGACTAACAACCTCTATTATATTGATGTCGAGCATTGATTTTGCAACTCTTCGGTGTTGTATATTTGAAATCTAAGCTTGGCACTTGTTCAGAGCTCTTCAGGAATTTGAAGGGCTAATTTGATGGTCATTCATTTGCTCACTCACGCAAGATATCACGTATATAAATGAATTGATAAGCTATAATCGCTAGTTGATGATTTAACATCATTGCATTAGACGCTAATAAGGTTTTATAATGTGGTCATACTCTTGTACAATTATGTAAAGAGGAGCCAGCCACCAACATAAACTTCCCTCTTTGCATGATCAACTTGTTTCATTAATCTTTTAACTTTTTGCCTTGTAAAGTAGCATTATTGAGTCTGAACATGACCCAATTGTGTGATTTAGAAGCAAGTATCCTTAGAAAGTCACCGGAGGTTTCTTTCCAGGATTTTTTGTAATAAGAAAAGGGAACTTTGCCCTTTCAATGAAGAAGCGGGCTCCTGCTCTTGTAGCTTTTAGACTTTCATTCTTTATTCATCTTCACATTTCAGCAGGGAAATAATGAATCTGGGCGGACTTGTAGAAGTGGACCCATGCACATGTTTTCTATACAGGATCTCGATGGCCTGCCAATCTGGACCATTGAATCTATATCTCGGTATGATATGAAAGCTGCAACTTGCCAGCGATGAGGTGTGAATGGATCCAAGTCTAACTGGATGCCAAGATTTGGTTCCACTTTTCAGTGCACACCAGATCTTTTGATTTTGGACAGCATTTGACTTTTCTAAGGTTTGATGTATTGTCCACAAATGTCCCAAGCAGGTAGAACAAATAAGCTAAGTATTCTATCAAAGTAGAGGAGTCTTTACAGTACCCAAGCAGGTTGGAAGAGACCAAATAAGCTATAAAGTGTTTGATATTATTATATCGATCATTTTCTGCTAAAATCTATGAAATGAGGGCGAATTGGACTCGACCTCCGATCTATTAGGATACACGTCCCTGTGTTAAACACTGGAATTTGTGCCTTTGAGCAATATGATGATACCATATAACTTAAAATTATATTCCTCTGAATTTCAGGTGAACCTGTTAGTTCATCCGAGGTGATAGAACAGTGCTATACAATGGAATTTTAGCCCCTGATCTTATGTCATGTTTCATGGTCATACGGGCTGATAGACAACTGTTAACTAATCTCTATTTACTTGATCAGAATATTTGACTTTTTTTTAAAAAAAAATTTTAGTGGTTATTTTTGGAGTGGGCACTGTAAAGGTCCAACATGAGATGTCCCCTGGATATTACATTTTTTCTTATTTCTTGATACTACTAGCATTGTTTATTGGGAACAGTCTCAAGTGTTTGTAGACAATGTTTTTATTTCATTCCAAAGTGGCTGTCTTTTCATCTCGGAACCAATATTTGCTTCTTCCTTCTAAGGCTGATTTTCCAAATTTCTCCTATGTTATTCACATGTTACTCCGATTCATCTCCCACATGCAGTGTTGGCAACACATAAGATAGGAAAACATGAAGAACAAGGACAAAGACTGACTCTTTAACAACATTAAACGTGTATATCTAGATTCATATATGAGAATAATAATTATTAATGTAGTGTGTCCCTTGTACTGTGGGAAGCATATCATCATTATTTTTTGTGTTAATGTTATGTCATGCTTGAGGTTCCACATATGGTCAAAATGTTCTACAGATGTTAAGTTCCTTATGATGTCTATTCTCTGTTATTCCTAAATCAAACCAATTTGAGGTACAAAAGTGACTTTTATCTACCTAAACAAATTTGTATTTTACCTCTTCAGCTTCCTTTACTGACCAAATTTGATCTCAGGCAAAATTGTTAGATTAACCATGGAATGAAGCTAAATTCCAGACATAGATCACCATCTCACAGGTAAGCCGGTTGTCAACTCCTAAGCAGCGGATGGCCTCTCTCGCATGCTTTGGTGCTTTTAGTCATTTTAACAAAAATTTAATTCTCTAATGGTCAGAAGTTCTCATACTGGTGGAGCATCTGCAATAACTTCTGCCGAGTTTCATGTGCTGGAGGGCCCTCTTCATGATTTTCTTTTCCTTCTGCATAAAGGTCAGAGCTCAGTTGAATCCCTTCATTTTAGATATTGTGAGATAGAAACTCCAATTCTTCATGTCCTTAATTAGATTGGATAAAATAAGACGTTCGATGGCTGTTGATAAGATCACAAATTAAACTGGACCTGTAATTTTAGTTTTAAATTTAAAAGAAGTTTATACGTTTGTTAAAGAATAAGCTTAATTAGATCTCCCAAAAGCATGGTTGTCAAGATAAACAAGAACTTTCAAGAAAACGTCAAGCCAGTTTAAGAAAGCAACCCTTAGGGTGTGTTAAAGATACCATTTAACAGGCTTTCTCGAAAATTCTTGGTCAGGACAAAGTTCAGTTGCTATCAGTTAGGCATGCGATTCTATGAGCACGTTGCATGGAACATAAATTTAGACTGCCGGGATCAACCTATCTTGGTTTGACACTTTCAGGTTCGTAGCCCGACAATGGATCAGGTCGCCGAGATGTTTCTGGTTATCCCACTTTAAGGAACAAAAAATGCTTTCCTTAGTAGGCAGATAGACAATAATGCATTACCAATTGAAGACAGGTTTCATGAGGTTGCTTACTGACAACCTTGGTTTAGAACAAAAATATTTTTTTATGTCCTCCCAAGGGCCACTTGTTGCTATCTAATTTTTAATTAATAAAGCAACAAACTAATAATGTAAGTTGTCATAAGCTTAGGTGGCTTGGGATATTAGTTCTGTTGAGAACTGTTGAATTTCACAGAGATAATGTTATGTTACAATTCTTGAGATTTTAGATTATCATATTAAATGGGACAATGCTTGTCTTCTAACATAATTGTAACTTGAAACTTAGCAGCTTAGCCGAAACTCCTCCGAGAGCCCGACCTTATAAGTTTTTTCCTTATCTATAATTCACGAAAGCTCAAAAGCCGTTAGTATTAATTTTATTTATTTTGTTGGGTCTCAATACATTTCTTGTTGAATCATTCTAGTCCTAGACACCTTGAAAAAGGTGAACCCAGTGCACAAGGTGCTCCCAAAATCAGACTAGATGGAGGGTGGCCAGATGTATGCACCCATGCCTCCTAACTCTTGGAGTACATTTTATTTCTGAATTTACCATAATTCGAAACCACACCAGTATGCTAAGAAGAGTGGGTTTTTGCCAATTCGTTGTTGAATTCACTCCTAGACCTAGACCTAGACCCTTGACCCTTGTAATTAATTATTCTGCTATAATGGGAGGTGGAATTGACTTAAGAGCAGGTGGTGGGAAGCTAGAAGCTAATGTGCTGTCCATGTTAGTGACTTAGTAAAAACCCAATTCTGTTAAATCATCGTAGAAGTATAACTTAATCAAGAAAAAGGTATTCCTTCTCCTTCATTTTCATGTGGGGCATCGAGCCACGAGCTGTGCTATTATATTATTGGACAATTGTACTGCAGTCCCTCCATTTTGTTTCAACATCACTTAAGTTCTGACAAAAAAATTTTGCACTTTAATCCTTTGAAACATTTGAATGTATTTATAACATTTTAATATGTTTTTGACACCTCCGACACCTTAACAATTTTTAGTAAGTTTCTAACACTCTTGTGCAATTTTTTTTTTCAATTGGACTGCAGTGCAAGTCTCCTTTATATTATTATATGGTCAAATAATCGTTTGGAGTACCAGATCCGACCCAATCTGACCAGCTCCAGTCTACGTGGACTGTCATCATTTTTTAGCAGCATCACTAAAAGGCCCATCAGCTAGAACATTCACCCAAATCATCTGCTAGCGTGTAGATTTAGTCTTCTTTTATGTTTTTTAAAATTAACAACCGCCCAATCGTTAAGATTGGCTATTACCTCCCCGCCAATTATTGCATTAGTTTTAACTTGATTAGCGACACAAAAGACTGGTGGAGACCTACTAATAAGCGATGGAGATTTTTCCCTACCATTTCTATGGCCTATGATAGCAACAACTCTACTACTATTACTAATCTTAGTAGGTTCATTGAAAGCCGCCTGGCTAACACCTGCTACCAATGATCACCAGCCATATGGTTGGCTGTAAACTAATTTATGCCCAGGCAGTATAGATTCTGAAAATCCCCAGCTCTCGAGTCTAGACCTCATTGATCGAACACAAGGGGTACACTACTCCTAGATATTTTACACTAGTGGCTGAAGCATAAAGATACAGTGGCGATGCAACATCTTTTAGTCTTTTTGGATATTCTGGCGAGAAAAGGGGCATTGAAATGCTTAGTTTCAAGAAGTCATTTTACAAGGGCACGATATTTACTTCTATTAATCTTGAAGCTACTCCAATCATATGTAGCTAGTAGCAATTCTAATGATACTGCAGTGTCTGGTTTAGTCACAAAAGAAAAAGGTAAAGAGAGAGAGGAACATTCTATATCAAATAGAAGATTTTGCGAGGTAGAAAATCCACTGATTTGACGTTAAATAAAGTATGTTTACGCTTGTATATATTGGTTCAAGTCAGCTAACTTTAAGTGGGTCTGCTAGGACTATGCTTGCTTGAAGTAGCTAATTTTACTGGATTAAACTGAAATTACATTTTTTGAATGATTATGGTCTTTCAAGTTTTCAACTGAATGGATATCATGGTGGGAATTATGATTTTGAACAAGAATGGATATTTCCACATAAGTTTTGCGATAAACTAAAGGCCATAGCTACTTATATTTCTGTTTCCAGTAATTCCATTTTACTGCTGCGAGTGCTAACATCCAGTTTCAACTATTTGGAGATTTCCATGTTACCTTACTTCTCAACCGTAGGTAATTTACTTTTCACCAGCATATAATTGCACCTAACATAGTGCAGTCCACATGATCCGCATGTACCTACCACTCATATGTGCCAACTGTCGTATTTATAGGCGTGAACTGTGTACGGTCACGGACCAGAGGATCAGAAGTTGGGCCCTCGACTTTGCTTCCATACAGGCGTTCCTGCATCCTGCTGCAACAACACTGTTGGGCATTTTCCATGTGAAAGTCAGTCCCTCAACTACTAGCACAGGTACGGTTCTAAACAAAAGAGATTACTACTTCAGGCTTTATAGCAATCCCTTAATTCAAACTTTACTACCTTGCCAGATCTAGTTGCAGAAACCCTAGTTATTTACAGCTAATCCATCCTTCTTTAGCACCATGCAGCAATAGGAACGTGGTTTTACTTTTATTTTTTATATTTTTATTAATGAGGTTACACCAGCCATTGTCTGAAAAATAGAATTTGCGCTTGCGTTTCACCAACATGGCAACTGCACGAGTCAGGAACATGTTTGATTTGGGATTTTAAACGCGAAGTTTATTAAACACCTACCCCGAAGTGCTAGGACGAAGTTGTTGAAATTTTGAATAGGTGGCTTTGACGTATCAATTGAAGGCGTAGTGTATTAGATATGAAGAAATTTTATAATGCTCCAGCTATAAATATCATTACTTACATCCAATTCATTAAAAATATTTAATGATATTTTTTATAAAGTTTTGAATTACAAAGTCCAAACAAATAAATAAATAATTTTATAGTTTAAAATATTTGGAAAATAGGTAAGACTATGTCGAGTAAAGATAAAAATATTATGTTGAAGTAAATTCATATTTATACTGTCAGATTTTATAATCATTTAACGTTTTTTTTTTTTTTTTTTTAAAATATTTTGAACTATAAATTACAGATTTTAATTACAAAGTCCAAACAAATAAAGTAAATAACTTTATAGTTTAAAATATTTTTGAAAAAAAGTTCGGTCTGTCAAATTATAAAGATAAAAATATTATGTAGAAGTAAATTAATATTTATACTGTTAGATTTCATAATCATTATAACATTTTTTTTAATATTTTAAAAATATGTTAAACAACTTAATAATTTTAGTACTTTTAAAAAGAGTCTAAATATGATTTAATGAGTTGTGGTCGAATAATGAAACTTATATTAGAGCGTTGTAGAGTTTCTCCTTGGATATACGTAGCAAAACTTTTTATATTTTGATATTTTTGCTGACCTATCTTATAAGAGCTAACAACTCACATTGAATAACATTAACAGAAATGTAGCGAGTTTCCATCGCACTAGATAGCGCACTATAAACCACCAGCGATCACACACATTGTAAAGTTAAGGGCATCAGAGAATTCAACTCCATATACATCTTGTGGGGCCCTTTGCGGCAGCCACCAAGGTGGATGCCCCAGGTGGCACTGGCCTGAGCTCACCCGCACCGTCCGCCTGAACGTCATTCGCCCGCCACTGACGCCCCACCAACAGCTCCGCCACGCACGCATTATACCCTCGGACCCACAATACAAGCCCTTTTCAAAGTCCATATTATCAAATTATCTAACTATATTCCAAGATATTGTTGTCCTACACCGACTGCATTTAGACAGAGAAAGAAATATTTGTGAGAGATGAAAAATCGTCGAAAACTTCATACTTTTCCATGTCAAAGGCGTGGAGACCAAGCAAACCTTCCCCCGTCCCCACCCGGCACCCGCCATTAAAAAGTCCTGATATCGTGTTAATGAATTTACCATGTAGACACGCTGACAAAGCATTTCAAATATTTTTGAAAAGTTATTTATTTTATTATTTCATAAGTTTATAGTATAGAATGTTTAAAATCCAAATGTTACAAAAGCTTTTTAAGTGGAAAGTTAAAGATTACTTTGAACGTCTTTAAGGTCTTTTCAAACATCCAAAAAATAGTTTTACAAATTTTAATTTTAAATTTGAGAAACATAATAAGTACTTTTATATTTTTTCATACAATATTACTGCATATTAATTTCGTATGTCCAAGTGCATAGGATCATTTCACTCAAAAAATGTAGCAGCTAATCCAAAACTATACCATTTACCATATATATTTAACTTAATCCTATAATAAGATATAGAATAATTAATAATAAAAAAGGAAAACAAAAAAAACAGAACCAAAAAAGTTCCGCTCTCCACACTTGCTCTCACCCACTCTAGTTCAAAAACTCTGCCCGTCTCATTAAAAGACGGAAAAGACCCAAACCGGTACGAATAAAGCAGTAGAACCTGCAGGGGTAGGATCGTCACTTGACAGCAGGTGCTAGAAGCTGAGCACTTCTAGCGGCGCCAAGTCTTCGGCGTCGAGTTCGCCGAACTTGAACTGCTCCACCTCCCACGGCTGCGACCAGAACAAATCCGGCGGGAACAGTAGCGGATCCACGGCGGAAAACATGAACGGATCCGTTTCATCTCCACCGAAACCGAGGCTGTCGAACGGCGTCTCTTCCGTTCCGTAGCGGAGCACCGAGGTCGGGGAGGAGTTGGAATAGCAGCAGGTTGAGGACTCGTCGGATGTTTTTTTCTCAGACGAAAGTACGGGTTCCTCACCCGCCCTGTTGGCGAAAGGGAAGTTGGTGATAGCTTTGGCGCCTTTCAGTCGAAGCGCAGCGCTATCATAGACGGAGGCTGCTTCTTCAGCTGTGTCGAACGTACCAAGCCAAACACGTCTACGAAGGTGGGGGTCGCGAATCTCCGCCGCCCAGCGTCCCCAGGGCCGCCGCCGCACCCCGCGGAACTTCCGTGAATCTCCTCCCTGTGCCATCCGCTTCGTCGGCGCCGGTGGATGAATCTTAGAAACCCTCGTCCTCTTGGGCGAGGTCCGCTTAACTGCAGCCATCTCGATGCCAATCTCGTGCACGTGGCGCTTCACTCTTCTTCGCCGAGCCGAGACGAACTCCTCGTCGCTGGAGGAGTCGGTGGCGTCGGCGTCGGTAAAGGAGACGCGTATGAGCTTGTGTTGCTGCCCTGACGGCTGCTTCTTTCCGGCAGAGGAGACGGTTTTGGTGGTGGTGAGAACGTGCTCGGAGAACTTGATTCTCTTCCTGAGCTCCGCTGACGGATTCATCTCCGCGCCCAGCTCCCAAACCAACACCTCCCAATCCCCCGGCGTTTCATCAAACTGCAGACAACTTCTGCAAGCAATGAAAATCCTGTAGGATTTTAGATCTAGGGTTTAGAAATGGAGAAAGAGAAGCTGAGAGAAATTTGCAGCAGATTTGTCGTGCGACGGGGAAAGTGTTGGAGAGGGAGAAGAACACAAGCACACACCCCCTGATCTAGTATAAATAGCGGACGCTAACGTGCTGCCACAACAGACTACACCCCATCTGTCCCACTAATCCTCTTATGACGTGTTAAAACTGTCAATTTGTATCCCAAATCCATCTCCCGAGTACAATCCAATTCAAGAATCTTTTCTTAGTTTTTCTTAATCCACGGTTTTACTATTTTATCTCAATCTAAAGACTAGGATTTTTTTTTTGTTTCAATCAAAATTTCGTCTTTTAGTCACTATATATAATTCTAAATTAATTTTTACTTAAAATCAATTTTTTAATTTTTAAATAATAACAAAAGATTATAAAATAATTATTTTTTAGTTAATAAAGTAATTTTTATTGGATCTGTAGCTCAGTGGGAAAATTGCGTTTCAGCCCCCCCGTTTTCCATTTTCGACTTTTCAGCCTCCCGAAACGCGTTTTCCCGCCGACGTGGCGGCGCGCGCGTGCCGCCACGTGGCGTTTCGGGGGGCTGAATCGCGCGACTCCAAACTTAGGGGGGCTGAAACGCAATTTTCCTTTTAACTGATTGAAAAGTCAGTACAACTTGATAATTATTTATAGTTGATAGTAAATCTAACCAATTCATAATAAATAGGATGTTCATATCAATTATTAACTAACGAAATGGTTATACTAAATATAATATATTATATTAACATGACTAATGAAATAAATAATTTATCCTGACATAACAAATAAACTAATAATTTTGTTTATAAAATAATAAACAAAAATTGTAGGTGCAATTGTGTTCTATGATCTTTTAAAATTTTTAACAAATATCAAGTTTAACCCAAAATCTACTTTAAAATTTTAGTAGATGTATTTTTTTTATATTGACTAGACTATAAAATCAGTGAAATTAATAGAATATTGTAATATTTTCAAACTGGCAAACAGTATAGTATAAAAGTATAGTATAGTATAAAAGTTGCTGGGTGCAGCAAGTTTGGGCAGCTCTCCCCCTGCCGCCCCTCCAAAACGACACGAATGCCCCTGTTTCTCGTTTTTTCCGCCTGTTGTCGCGGCCCATTGTCCTGGCGAAATCCCAAATCTACCCCTCTTTCACTTTTTGTAATTAGGCGCTAGCCGATATTTTGGACGGTTGACGGTGGAGATCGAAAGATGGCAAATATCTCATTCAGACGATTCCAAGCATCCACATGGCCTCCGACCAAGCACGAAAAATATTTGATACAAACACACTATGGCGCGGTACAGTTTTGTTATTTATACGATCAAGTGGACGTATAAATATCATTTAGAATTAGGAGATAAATTTTTATAATTCAAATTATCAGGAGGCATAAAGACGCAAATCCTATTTTTTGCTTTATTCACAGATATCTGGTAAAATTAAAACAGTAAAAAGCTTTGGTCTATGTTTTAGCGTGGATACTTGTCACTAAACCAGATTAAGTTTTAATTATGTAAAAGTTAGGGTCGCCTCAACCAATAATCACATATAGACCCTCAAAGTTCAATTAATATTGAAGTGAAAATATGGGTTAAACAGTCATAATAGATTAAAATTTATTTTAGCTATTAAATATCATCAATTTTTTTGTATTTTAGTATTATAGATATAAAATGTATATGTAGTATTATTACTTAATATGGATAATTTAACGAATCCAAACCACAACACAGCTCAGCTTGTTCCGGATTCTGACACGTAACATATATTTTGACGCTGACCGCTGGGTATACACGAGCACAACTCTTGTGCGACGTGCCGCTGCCTGCGCCTAGCTAACCTGTGGCGCTCCAACACCCAACACAAGAGTAAGTAGTGTGTGGGACCTAATGACATACGTAAATGAAATATTTTGTAAAAGACTCACATTTGACCGGAAAATATCTGTAGTCATATATTTGGGTTTTTGGCGTTTTACATGCCTGGACTTCTTTATTCGTATTTTGCAGAAAAATCTTATGATATTAGGTGCTCCAAAAATGTTTGGTGCTTGTATCATCTAATAGGAGTCAGCTTCGACTCGTTCGATTAAAATGTTATAATTTTTTTATTAATAAAATACAATTCAGTATATATATCTTATATATTATAGTAGTTGCATACATATTTATATTTTTTCTGCGATATTCTCATATAAAGAATGACGATTAGAGGATGGAGAGCTTTCTCCATCATACAACGTATCATTTATTTATTACAGAAATATTATAATAGAAAGTCTTTGGATCTTGTTGTAGAAAAAATCGAGTGCGCTTATGGAACGTAGTGCACAGCAGGTTCTGAAGATTCAGAATCCAAATTTCTATGTTTGTTCAAACATCTTGGCCGCAACCAATACAGTCACTCATGATTAATTAATTGTAATTTGATTAAATAAGTCATTAAAAACTAATAAAATCTAAAGGAAGTCAAACATGTGCTGTTTCCCACTTAAACATTGTAGATAACAATTAGAAGATTCAAGGTCCCACTTGGACGAGTTGAGTACCACACTTAAGTCCGTGTAGCTTTCAAGCTTCTTTCGCATGACCTTTCATCTTAACCCGTGGCATATGTTTTTGCTGAGTCAAATTAAGTTACAAATTTTATTAGAACTTTTTCTGAGATTTATAGTGATAATGGAGGAATTGGGCGGTTAGGTACGAGATGGAAGTTTACGCTGATCTCTATGTAGGTGAGAGGGCAGATCGGCTAGATTCAGCGGTATATACCCGCTTACAGATTTGGATTATGTCTCATATATAAGGAGCTCAAATATCCTTTTACTATAACAAATTTTACATTGACAGTCCTGCTTTTTTTTTTTTGGTAAGTAAGTTCTTATATTAAATAAGGTAATATTTACAAGACGTTCGGAAATTGGAAATGAATATCAAATACATTACTTCAAATTACAAGAAAATTTCTATGCTATAGATGCGAGAGCCTTGTAGTCTTCTTACATAGCCAGAAGAGGGATAATGATCACCAGGTTAATAAGTGCATAGCCAACCAAGAGATAGACCTACTTTTGCAATGTTCAATTGATATTGGATCTTTTTCTTTCTCATTCATGAGCATAAAAATTTTATCTCCGTTAAATTTTATTCTATTAGATGATCCTGCCCTCACTATCATCCGCAATCACTTTCCTAGAGGTCCCTGTACAGAATCTCTATATATTTCTCTTTGTTTTGTTTTTGCCAATAATGTTCCTCAAAAACGCTTATCTTGTAAGGAGAAGTGGGCAGCTGGAGTGGCGATTTGGTTAGCTCCAAAAGCAGAGCAATCCATAATGTGAGGCCGGGGGCAGCACCGTAGAGCAAGTGCTTTTCCCAATTCATATAAAGGGATCAAATATTGTCTTGATTTAAATGTATGAGAGCATTTTTTATATTTTTTTCGATAATTTTACAGGTTTTCTTACAAAAAACAGTCCCTAGTTCGCTGAGGCGTAAGCGAAAAATTAATGGCTTCGATAATGACAAATTTGGCTAAAAAGAAATTTCACTCTATCTCTGCACATGTACTTAGTATTGTTGGTGTTAAAATGATGAATATGACATGTTTTCTTGGATTTGTCTAGGTAAAAAGTCTGAACCTCGATAAATAAAATATAGAACGATATCATTTATAAATATATTTATTATAATTATTATATAAAATAATATTAATTGCGGATATAATTTTTTTTACAATAATTAAAAAGGATGAGTATTTTTCTTCTGCAATGTCATTCTTTAGTCTCACAGTCACTTATGGTCATTTCACTAGCCTCTTATTAATCAAATGTTGTGAATGTCTCCTGTCCGTGGATTTGAATCTTACGATTTCATAATTGTCTATTTCTTCTTTTTTCTCAAAAATAAGGGCCAACCCTTCTAAAACTTTATTAATCTTGACGAACTAATAGTAATGGCATTGCCATATAACAAACAAAGGTCCTCAAGAAATACATGCAAACCTAATAATAGTGAAAAGGCCATCTCTCGCAGGATTTTCTGAAGAAAAATTCTTTGTATTTCGTAGTAGCCTCCGTTTATAGAAGGCATAAACTCGAATCCTAGAGCGTCGATCGGAGCTGGATGTGAGATTTTCCTGCAAGTTTGAGGTCCATACAGAGGCATGCGCTCGTATTACGGGTTCCACCACGATAATCTCAATATATATATATATAAAGACAAAGAATTTTTTTTGTCACCTAGACGTTGTTTTCTATGAATAAGATAGTTTGAAATGATTTAGAAATTATCTGGGAAGAGGCTAGTATTATTTTATTTGGAAATTAGAATATCTGTAGCAATAATAGGCAGCCAGAGGTTGATCGGTCGTTCATCAGGATCCATTCAAGCTTTGTTTTGCGTACTAAAATTGTTCTCTCTGCTTTGCTAGCTGGTACACTAACTGGCTTGAGCTTCGAGAACTTAATCAGATTAAACCTCGGTAAGATTGTGCACAATATTTTCTTGAGATGTATTTTCGGTGAAGAACGAAATTGTTTGAATTTATCCTTATCGAGATGATATTTGAGGGCTGACCTATTACCTAAGTCGAAAACGGGTACATAGATAGAAACTTGGTTGATTGCAAGTCTTTTAAGCTTATGCATTTGGAGAAAAATAAACAACGGGGCGACATATCGACAATTACAAAGTTTCCTCTGTAGGACCATTTCGATGCACCTTGATCTTCCAATCAGGCCCGCATAGCACTTTATTCCATATTTGACCGTGCATGCGCATCACAGTGGTTTGGATACTGATGTTGTCTTCACGATAAGATTTTTTTTTATTTATTTTTTTTTTAGAAGTAGAATCTTCGCGATGTATATTATTTGTGGAGGCTACTAGCTTTGTGCACCTCTAAGTTTTGCATTTGTGCCCGTTGCAAGCATATTAAGCTAGAGATACCAACGTTTCTATTACGTTCATTTTTAAGCAGCACAGTCCAATCAAAGACCAGTAGCTCACACAACAGATGGAGACATAAAGCTGGACCATCTTTGCTGTAGATTGTATACACCATTAATAGTGCAGATGGGTGAAATTGTCTTTTTGAGATAGGTATAAGAAAATGAACGAGGGAGATAAATTTTTTTTTTAAAAGAAAATAATAATAAATCTTGAATATTAATAGTTCATTATCCAAAATCATAGCCAACAATATCTGGGTGGTTATATAAGGAGTACCTCTAAATTGTGTTCATGGCAATAAGCTAAAGCTCCCAATATTTCTGTTATGTTCACGTTATATATATATATATATATATATATATATATATTATATATATATCTTTCTGCAACTCATTTTTTCTAATAAAACTTAATGATGGTCCTCCCCCTTCTCCACCAGCCTTCTAAAACTAGCCCGTCAAACCTAGTCCCTCTCTTTTAAGGGTCCTGCACTTGTGGCTGTGGCCCAAATTACCATGGACTCTGGAACCGTGGGCCTCAAACGTGGGACCAGGGGCATGGGAGCCCAATAGAACAAGCACCTATACATGGACATATTGTATTTGTGCTTAATGCAATGTATTTCGAAATTAAAAAAAAAAAAAGATAAAAAAAAAAGCTCTAATAGCTATCTATTGGGGTTCTTGCAATCAACTGTTTCAACATTTTTCATTTCATAATTAAAATTTTTAACTTGGTGCTAGTCGAGAGTGACAGGCAATTTAACATTTTAGCCCCAACATAATGCTTTATGTTCACTTCACATTTTTATATAATGAACTAAATGAGTATGTCTGATAAATAACTTTCACCTCATTATCTCACATACCATTAATTAGCAACCTATTGATGTTCTTATCTCAATCAACAGTCTCAACTTTGATTTACAATTACAAACAATAATTGGAGTAAATCACAAGATTTAACTGTCCTATTCGTGAGCCTCTCTTAAAGCTAATGCCCTACTGATAGTGACTTAGTTATAAAACTATCCTCACTAATCAATGTTTGTGAGCCTGTGACCACAAAATTGAGCATGCCTGCCAACCCATGTGGGCAATTAGTACGTTAGGTGAACTAAGCTAATAGGGTTGCCAGTTCAAGTAAAATGGCTTGTATTGACAACCTATTAGGTTTTCCAAATCAATTTTTCTCAAACTTTTATTTACTAATTAGATTTATGATCTAGAGCAAATCGGATTAGGGGGTTGCTCTACTGTTCCGCTCATTCAATTTCTCACTGCTCCGAAAAGACAAATTATTAGGTGGACTAAACTTACTAGTTTAGTAGACGATACACTAATAAAATTTTTACCATATATTTTTCTCTTCGTAGATCACAAAAGAACTTTACAAGTTTCCAAATACTATATATTAATTTCGTGAATAAGTGTTGGTACTCCCTTTTTTTATCTAATTGGAATTTTTAAAAAAAATTAAACACAGCTACTCTCCTTTAAGTGTCTTAACTACCAACATCTGAATATTAATGTCCAAATGTTTATATTGTTTCTTATGAAATAAGAACGCGTCTAAAATGTCAACATCCAATTAAGAAATAATTTCTTATGGCTTTTTTATTTATTCTGAAATAAATAATCATTAAAATATAAACACTACATAATACAATGTAGAAATATGATCACTTTGGTTTATCACAACATTTTCTTTGCTATAATACATTAAAAGACGCGAGTAATCTAGTTCCAAGCAAAATAGAATAATGATTTAGCAAAAAGATTTATTTTTGTTGAGAGAACTAATCTCCCAAAATATATAAAAATTATAAACGCACTGATTGCCGAATAATGTCAAGCACAAATGAAAAATAAAAGGATTTCTCAAATAGAATTGTTTTAAAGTAATTTTCCTGTTCTGATTGAGGATATCACTGAAATGTTTTAGTAATTTTCTCTTTTTTTAAGTACAAATCTTCTGCACCATTTCCATACACTGAATTTGTTTTTGGCTGCACCCAACGACATCCATATATCTATTCCAATCATATTCTTTCTATTTCTAAGGACTTGAGAAATGTAAGCCGTCCAATGTCCGGTTCATTTAAATGGGGTGGGCTTTTTTTTTTTTTTTTGGGACAAACTTTTCAAAAAAGTATGTTTATAAAAAGAATTATATTTGGTAAGCTATTCCCTAATTTGTGGTGAGGTCTGTTTAAGTGTCTTTAGAAGTATTTAAATTCTTTTATTCCACCTTAAAGACTAAACTATCTCTTTTTTGGTTTCAGATCAGGAGAAAATTTGTCTGAAGGCCAAATTATGCAAAATGCATGGTAGTATGCGCCAAAATTCCAAGAAATTCATTTGGAAAGAACAGTTTGGAGACTGTTTATTAATAATAATAAAAATAGTAATAATAATAATAATAATAATTCAGAAAACATTTTCATGTCTGCGTCTGCCTAATACTTTTCAAGGCCGTGAATGCTATCGTGGAATAAGTCTGCATCACTCGTACGCAAGTAAAACCGTTTAAATCACCATGAAAACAACAATATATGTCATATAACTCATCAGATACTCATGCAAATATAGTTGTTTATCTAATGTTAAAGGATAAAGAAGGGAAGCTGTCGAAGTATGAAGGAATTCAAGTGAACTAGCTCCGATGAGAACTTACTCGGGGAAATTTAAGAGTACCCTTTTCCACAGGACAAACGAAGGCCTGCTGTACAAGGAAACTTTTAAAGATGATACAGATCACCTCGCAAAGTCGCTCTCAAATCTAGAGCCAAATCAAGTTTTTATCTGCTAGCATTCAAGTATGAAAAGAATGTCAAGATTGAGGAACTTCTGCAAAACAAAATTTTATATTGTTGTAAAATAAAATCCCCTGCAAAAGAGCTCAGTCAGGAAGATTTTTCTTTCTTTTTTTTTTAAATTTTTTAAAAGAAAACTGAGGAGAGCAAGGCTCCCCACAGAGCTTTATTCAGTAAGTAAAATGAAAAAGCAAAATATAGGGGAAAAAGCTTAAGGGCTAAATCCCAAAAAAAAAAAAAATGAAAATGCAAAAGGAATATAAGTAAAATTGTAAATACATAACAAATAAGTCTCTCAAGAATTGTGATCCAATGTTATACTTTTCTTAAAAATTGATATGCCAAGAGTTTGATCCTACATTATCACTTAAGCATTTATTAATAATATTCAAATAAAAAAAGCCATGCTCAATAGGGGGAAGAGGGTAAAGAATATTGATACAATAATTGGTGGTGCAAGAGCTTTCAAGCTCCATGTATTGATAAAACATGCTGATATTAAAGGAACAGATGGAAAAACTACCTTGCTCCACTCTGTTGTTCAAGTTATGGTTAAATTTAAATACAAAACCAAGCAGGATAATAGTATTACAATTTCCAAAAAAAAAAGATACTCCTGAGGATCACTGGACAATGAGCTTAAACTTAGTCGCAGGCCTTAGTAAAGGATGATGAAAGCATTCTTCAGTCTCTGAAACCTCTATCGAATCATGCAGAGAAGGTGGTCATGGAGCTAAAGGATGAGGAAGAGCAAGCTCTGCTTCATGTTAGAGAGAACAGAGTTATATCATAGAGATGTAAGCAAGGAGGAAGGAAATACATAGTTGTGGTTGTTAGGACTTCTTTGGCATGCTAGATAGAGCATATAAAGAAATCCGATGCTTGAAGAACAATCGGATTCCAAACCCTATCTTCGCTTTTTCGATAAATGTTGGGGCATTTTTTGCTTTGGCGTGAATCCGAAGATGTTTTCCTTCATTTTCCCCAGAGAGAGAGAGAGAGAGAGAGAGAGAATTGAGCTGTTGATGTTAAAACTATTATGCTATCCAAGTCTATCTACTAATAATGGAATCAGATTTACCAAAAAAGTTGGAGCAGAATCGATATATGAAATTGGTTCTCTTGTGACTTTGTCTTGTAAGCTATATTATAATAGATTCCTAAAAATAGTTAAGAAGAGAAAAAGAAAGTACTTTTAAAACAGAAAAACACTTTTATATCACAAAAACCAGCTTACCATCTAGGACGTAGTCTGAAACATTGATCGAATGCCGGTTTGCAAGCAGATAAAAACAAGACTGCGAGAGCAAAAGGACCAGATTCACACTAGCGCCCTCAGCCCATTTATCAAAAAAAGAGAAAAAAAGAAGTTCAAATACGAGTATTTCAGGAGAATGCAACAGCTGATGACAAAATATGTTACAACAATCACTAGTAGTCAGGAAGAAGAATAAACAGATCGATCATACCTTCAATCACACCTACACAAACTTAAATCAGCTAAGTCTCAATAACAATAGAACCTTCAAAGATATAGGCCATTGCCTTGGCTTTTTGTTCAAAATAAAGGAGCTTGCAAATTATTAAATAAAAAAAAAGCCTTACTACAATCATTTTTTTTTCAGGGTGTTTGAATGTTGGAGGAAATACCAATGTCCTTCTCCGACTGGTTCTCAGAGCTGGATCGCCCAGCCATCTCCTCCATCATCCTAACAATTTCCTCCATCCGCGGACGTTGTTCAGGTACTCTCCCTACACAAGACAAAGCAATCTGCAAAACTTGCACCATTTGTTCTTCAGCATTCACCTGTCCTCTAATCAGATCAGCGTCAAACACTTCAGCAGTCCATTCCTCTCTCACCACAGACTGTACCCATCTAGGCAAATCAATTACATCGTCTTGTCTGCCGGAGGAAGTGCTTCTAGAAGAAGCTGGGACAACAGCCGGCTTCCCGGTAAGTGCTTCTAGAAGCAAAACACCAAAGCTGTAAACATCTGAATGTTGCGTTGGTTTACGAGTGTCGGTGAGTTCAGCAGCTCGGTACCCACCAGATAAAGCTTTTGTTGAGAGACTTGTTGTTAGCGGCGCAAGTCCAAAGTCTGAGACCGCAGCATTGAGGTGGTTTTTCGAGGTGACTAGGACATTTGAGGATTTGATGTTGCCATGAGCGAATTTAGGGCCGCCTGAGGTGTGGAGGTGTGAGATGCCGCGTGCTGCACTGAGCAAAATTTTTAGCCTCGAGTCCCAGTCTGGCGGAGATCTGCTCGTAGTGGTCTTGCTTCCTGTTAAAAGTAGTTATCACAGGTTTAATTTGTTTAGATATTGTAAACTGAATCTAATCGTTTCAGTAAATCCTTAAAATCTATTGCATTACAAATTAAATCGTGAGAAACCTTTCAGCCGAAACACTTACTGAGTTTCTTAGCCGTGTTGCAAATGGGAGCCGAGAGAAAGGGAATTTAAGATAGATCTTTTAACATGTTAAACATGCATAAATAATATCAACTCTTGGAGATATTCAGAGATGAAAACATACGAAGCTCTTGTTAGTGAATTGCTCTCTATTTATGTGATATCCCAGAAAATATAAACTCTAGCAGAAAGAAACAACTATTTTATTTTCATTAACATCAACTGTGAGATCTTAAGACAGTTGAAGTCTTGATAAAAAAAGGGGCCACCCGATATCACAAGGGCTTTTTCTGATGTAGCTGCAGGTTCCGGAAAGAGACCTGACAATTTCTTGCCTAATACACGCCACCATAGCATGCTTTTGCAGGATGTGATTTTCACACCTCAAATCCACAATATTTTGATCACAAGGCAAGAGCTTTTACCACTCTACCTGCTCAAGTCTTGATATGATATATGATAAGTAGTCAAAACTTTTAAAAGTTGCAAAATCTTTGTATTCTCCTAGTACATCAAAATGTTTCGCACTAAAGTTTGGTAATTGTTGATTTCATCTAATAAGAATTCAGATGAATTAATTTAAAGAAGAGACCAAGTTTGAAAAGCATACCATGTAGGAAAGCAGAGAAGCTGCCATTAGGGAAATAATCACCGACAAGGAGCCTCTCATCCTTGGAATAGTAATAAGCGCGCAGAGGCATGACATTTGGGTGCTGCAGAATTTTCCCAATGATCTCCATCTGCTGCTCAAACTCCTTCTTACCTGCCACGACATCCTTCAATCTCTTCACCATCACCGTCGTGCCGTCCTCGAGCGCTGCCTTGTATGAAGTCCCATAACTCCCTTTACCAAGAACTTCGGCTGAAGCTCTCAGCAGATCCTCTAAATCAAAGTTATAAGAACAGCCTTCAAAGAACACCAACTTATTCTTCTCAGCCCCTTGAACAGCACTGCTCGACTCATCTTTCAGTTGTTCTATTTTTTCAATACTTGGGTCCTTCTCTTTAGGAACAGTACTAACTTCTTTGCTATTCTTTTTTAAACAACAGAAGAACACGACAATTAGTAGTAAAAGAACCACAGCGAATCCACCAGCGGATATTGCTATGACGGCCCAGGCACTAAGCTTCTTGTGCTTTGGAGGAACAATGAATAGAGATGATTGAGGAGGCGACGAAGGCGTAGGGGATGGAAGGACTGCAGAGCATTGTACTAATGGAAATCCACAAAGAAGAGAATTTCCAACAAAAGAAGTGTTTGGAAACCTTTGGAGAGAAAATGGTACTGATCCAACAAGCTTGTTGTTGCTAAAGTTCAAGTGTTTTAGCTTTGGAAGATCAAGCCCAGGAATCGGTCCAATGAGGGAGTTGTTCTGGAGATTAAGTGAAGTTAGCTCAGTCAGATTCTGAAATTCCTGCGGGATTACACCGGTGAACGAGTTCTGGGAGAGATCGAGAGATCTCAGCCTAGAAGAAAACACAGCGGGAATATTACCAGATAAATTATTGTTTTGAAGATAGAGGTAATGCAAAGAAGGAAGTGATGAGATATCAGTTGTAAGATGTCCAACAATACGGTTCGATCTCAAACTTAGAATTTCAAGAGCATCAAGCTTACTAAGTGTGCTTGGAGGAATTTCACCAGATAGAGCCATCCCAGGTAAGCGAAGAGAGTACACCCGAGTTTGATCTGCAGTGCATCTAACTCCAATCCATGAAGAGCAAACAGGAGTTTCTGAGCTCCAGTTTAGTCTGAGGCTATGGGGGATAGCAGCAGCAAAGGCAAGGAGAGCTAGCTTGTCTGAATTCAAATCAGAAGTTGCAGTTGAGGGAACGAATAGGAGAGTATAAAGAAAAAATAGCGTGTGAAGGAGCTTCAGGAACTCCATTGCTGTAAGGAGAATGCTACTTAGAATTTTGTGTCAAGATTTCCTCATCAGCCTTGAGAAATGCTGAGAGGCACAAGCATCGTTAAGTAACATGAGCTTCAACTTTTCTCAGAAAAAGGTAAAAAACAATTGCATGGGAAAGATTATGATCAGAACAAGATCAAATGCATATTGAAATCCCATTTCAGTCACAAAGAACACAAGGACTATATCCAAAGAGAAAAAGCAAAAAGTAGATTGGTAAACGAATCTATGATTATTACTAGAGAAAGGTAACTACATATTTATAATCACCATTCAGATGAAAAATCATAGGAGACTGGCAGCAAAATAGTTTCTCTAAGAACTGTTTTAATGTCTGCAACAGTTACGGTCTTCTTCTAAATCATGTGGAGAATGACCTGTAAAAGTTTAAATACATTATCCAGCTAGATGGTGATGGGAACGCATTAATGCAAAATAAACCTTAGAGCTAACTCTTCCTACTGCTGTCCTATCTCACTTGTTCATCAAGAAAATAATTGAGTCCTTGCTACTGAAAGAGTAAAACTATCCTGAGAACTTGGCTGCTGCTTAAGGGAGCGTAGTTGGGAGGACTGGTAAGGTACTTGGCCCATGAACTTAGAATTTTCAGGGTCGATTCTCCACTGCGTCATGGAAGGTTGTTACAAATTAAGGTATATGTACCACCTCTACTGCATTACGCACGTCTCACTGCATGTGCAATGGGTCTGCGCTACGGCGTGTTGTTCCTCCTGGGAGAGCGAGGTTACGAGAGTCTGGTCTGGATTAATGTTTTAACCCTGTGGGTCTAAAATAAGTCCCGCTCTCTCAAAAAAAAAAAAAGGCTGCTGCTTCATGCTGGCCTAGTTTAATGCTTACCAGTCCAAAGAATTTATGCTGTCCAGAAGAGTAGTTGGCTCATTAATGCAGTAAATTCATAATGATGAGACCCTCTTACAAAAAAAAAATTACAAAATTACAAAATAAAGTAAAAACAAAAGGTAGCTAGTTATGTGAGGAGATGAGGATTAATTTCCAAGAAAAGAATAATAGATTGTACTCTATGAAAAAGTAGCCTAACAAAGCAAAAGGTAAAAGCTAAGATGATGGTAGCCACTACATATAAAGAAAAGCTAAAGGAGGCAAAGGAATTGATTCTTACTAAACATTATAGTGTCTAACCTGCTTCATAGACGAGAGTGTAAGATGCACCACTGTTTCAGTTATGTTTCTTAATCCAAGATTCACCATTAATGGAGATGTAGGAAGCTTCACTAATGGAGCGGAGAGTCGCACTATACTGAGAAAAGACGCTACCGTGTAACAGAAGCAGTCTTGTTTGCACTGCCCGCTAATCAGAAAAATAAAATTAAGCTCTTTAGTCTTCCATGAAGATGGATGAAGGGGAAAGGAACAGGAAAATGAACAAATGCTTGTTTTTATATATAATTAACTTGGAAAGGCGAGAGCCTATAAAGTTGATAAACCAACGAGACACCACTGCTTATATTTTACCAATTAAAAACGTTTTGTTCGACCTGCATAGGCTCATAGCTCTATCTTATCCATCACGGAGTATGTACAATAAATTTCCCACTTGCTTTTTTCACCTCCCGTCATAGACATCCAGGCTCTGTTTACAGTGTTTGTAAATAGGTCCAATTGCCAGCGGCCAGCATATATATATATATATATATATATATATATATACACACACACACAAGAAAGAAACATTGATTTTAGGACTTTAATTAAAAAGTGATAAATAAAACCACCACAGATTTAATTGTTTCTTATATTTACAAAGAGATCCATATTAATGAAGCTTTAAAGTATACTTCAAACATGATTTACTTTTAGTCAGTTTTCTGAAAACTTGAGCTAAAAATTGGTAAAACACAACTCTGGAATTTATCAATATCCAAAAGATTGTTTAAAAATCAAATTTTGGCATGTCCGTGGAATAGAAGATTTTTTTTTTTTGTTTGATTACTGTCTGTTAATTCAACTGGACAAATAATACCAATCAGACAAGCAACTTGTGCCGTCCATTTTCAAAACGCTTCCTTTTTTATTAGCGGTTCACGATTTAGTTTGTAGAAGAAATAAGTATAAAATGCCAAGAAAAAAACAACTTACAGGCAGAGAAACCGAAAGATATTCACTGACAAGGTAAGTCCAAGCTAAGGCAAAGAGGCTTTTTACAGAGTGCAGTCACAGTACACCATTGTAGCCCGCCCACACATTGGATAAGATGTTGCTTTTCTGATCTCCTCTATGCTCTATCTAGACATGTGAAACTTTAATCTGCGGCACAATACTTCGATGCTATAACCATTGCAGAGTAAGCAATTCAATTGCACTTTTAGTGATATTTTTATAGTCAATTTAGAGACATATTCTAATAGAAATAAGTTACACAGATTAGACAGCACTGTCACTCGATACACAAGACAAAACCGTAGAATTTAACCCGCAGATACACTGCGACTCTACAAAATTGTCTTGAACACGCGACTCATATTTGATCTACTTCGAATTGATGAAAACGGTATCCAGATGCAGTAGTAAGAAAAATAAGAGGTCAAGACAACTTCCACACTGAAATTTGAGATGAGATCACAAAAACAAATGCGGGTAAGGTCACATAATTGGAAGTCACATATAACATTTCTGTAAATCTTGGTGTATAACGAAGTGATACGGGTCAATCGAGGAAAGTTGGGTGAGTCAGTTGGGTCATCACAGCCTCATGAAGCTGCGCTGATAAGTCGGCGTACATCTTACTGACGCAGCATATGACAACATGCATTGCACACGTAGCGCATAAAAACCAGCAGGGCTACATTAGAAGAACGTCTAAATCCCGAATATCCATTTTTGGTTATAAAAACTAATAAATAAGGACTTCTGCTTTTTATAAGACTTGAATGTACCCGCCCTTAAAATGAAAACACTTAGCTTTGCTAGCCACCTTTTTTTCAGCTAGCAGAAATACTATAATAGCTCATACAAAATATTTTCAACCCACAAATTATAATACCAATACTGACAATATTACATTAACAATTGAATTTCCTACCATAAACTTTTTAAGAAGTTGAACAAGTTTTAAAAAGCAGGCACTTTTGTGACCAATAAATAAAAGGAAAATGCTTTGAGGCCCGACCTTTATGCCCGAAAACGCGCCGACCGTATTTCCAAGCGCTTCGGGATCGGTAAGTACCGATCTCGAGGCACCTAGAAACGCATTCGGATGCATTTTCGGGTAAGTGAGTCAGGCCCTATAGCATCGCCCTTAATAAAATTCATAATCTTGCAATCCACAATCAAGCTCAGTCTGGACAACATTCCGGTAAACATACGAATCAACAAAACATATGCTAAAAAATTCTTATTTTCAATTTCCATTGTACTTGTTAAATATAGTAACAAATATACATCCACACATCGACATGATCACATTACTCAGCATGGCCGAGATTTGGACGTACCAAATTTCCACTCAGCTTGATATTAAAACCTTGCGTCAAACACAAATTAGCTAGCTACGAGATGCACATTAACCTTACGGTTTGCTTAGTAAACGGCATATGTGCACAATCTTCAGAGTCTATCAGCCTGGGTGTTCCATGGATGATGTGCAAGTAACATCCGAGTTAAAATGTTCACTCAATCTCAACCAAGAACCCAAAAAATAGGAAAGAAAAAAAAAAGAAAAGAAAAAGAATAAGAAGATAGATTTAAACTGTGCATAAACAATATTTTAACTTGAACATATAGTGGACAGCTGAACAGGATCAGCAGATACAACTCATACAAGCAAACAACCAACAACGAACACCACCCGCAACTTCCACAAGCTTCTTATTTGTAGAAGTCGAAATCTGTGTCTGGCTTTTTCACATTTGCTCGGTAACCTTTCTCAAAGTCCTTGGGAAGGATCACATAACGGTTCTTGCGGACTGCATGCATTCCTGCTTCTTGGCAGATTGCCGCAATCTGGAAGCACATGAAACATACGAATTATTTCTCCAGAAAAAAAAAAAAAGAAGTCAAAAGATGAATTTATGAAATGCATAAACATAAAAGAGATGCAGTCACGATGTGAGGTAAGAAATCTGACATAACCGCTACAACAGAAGGACAAAAGGGAAGAGCTTATGAACTTTTTAGCAGCAATTAAATGCAACGTAAGTGTCAAGAAAGGCAAGTACACATTAGAACACCAAGATATGTATTTAGGGGGAAAAACACTCATTTTAGATACTTTAAAAAAAATGCTTACAAAGAATGCATCAAAAAGTAACCTTGGTGTTTCCGACCCAGTGCCCAAAAAAAACAAAACAACAACAACTGTCTTAGTTCAAACGTCAAATTGTCATGCCCCCAATACATGCTCTAATAATTCATGTGCTTTAGTAAACGCAATTTCAGATTCAGGGCAACAGAGAGTCACATTTGTGAGGCTTAGCTTAAACATCGATTTTTCTGTCACCTTTCAACATTCTCACCACGAAATATACAAACTAACTAGTGTATACTATTAGCCTTATACAAAGTCTTTTAAATGTCTCAAAAGATTTTGCGATCCTATCAGACAAGATGCATTGCACAACCCACCTTACCTTAAACCAAAAAAACGCCAGCTCAGTGGGCATTCATGAATTTAGGTTCTTTGAAAGACCAATGCTAAATTAAGTTCTATTTAAAACAACAACACTAAAAGCACATGGGGTCCGCTTAAAATTTAGTAAACTAAGCTCCATCAAGAAAAAAAAATAAATTATGCAAGTGGCAAGAGATACTAGCCCTTAATACATCTTCTACTCAGTTAATATCCAGTTTATTGATCAAGCAAGGTTTTTAAAATTAAATTATCAAGTCAAAGCAGCTAAAGCCTAAAGGTAAGGCAAATAATCAGCATCCCAGATAATAATTAGCATGCATACATTTCGCTGCTGAAAAAACAAAAAGGGAATAGGGAAGAAGAAACAATATGCAACAAAAAGCCAACTGAAGATCCAAATTAAAAAGACAAAAAGAAAAGAAAAGAAACCTCAGCAGCACTAATTTTTGTCTGGACGAGAGACATAATCCTCCAAGTCAACTTCATCGCTCAGATTCATTTTCGAAGTGCAACCCTGGAAACACTGAAGAAAACACAACATGCATCACGGAAAGATAAATTGGCAGTCACAATAGGGGGAAATATACTGATAATATAATTATAAATATAACTTGCCCCACTAAACCAGTCAGCTGCATTATACTACTATTCAAATTAATGAACAAAAAAAGAAAGATATTAAGCCAAGAAAAATCGCAAGGATATCACCTATCCAAAAGGATGAACAAGAAATGGATCCAACTCATGTGAAACAAGGCAACGGTTGAAGACATCCAACCCCATTGCGATACTGTTTCAGCCACAGATGCTGTGGCGTATTTGCAACCTCAATAGAGAGTTTGGTGGAGCTAGCAATGCAAAGAAAATACAGTCTTTCTTTGTGCATCTGAATCTTCTGAGAAAGTCTACCACATGTAAGAAAGACGGCTTAACTACAAATTAGAAAGTGGACATGCAATCACAGCTATCACAATTCCCAATCCATAACCCTTGGACGATAGGAAGGCCAAAACTGCTACAGCCACGACTACACTAACAAATTGCACCGGCAGCAACACTTACCTCACAAAGCATTTGCACGCACCACAGACAGGGGCAAAGAGAAACACAGAAGGATAGAGTAGACAGATATACAAAACGAAGGTTGTACCTGAAATACCAATCTCTTTTGTCTTCTATCAGGCAAAGGGAATTCAATTTTACGGTCCAGTCTTCCTGGACGCAGGAGAGCAGGGTCTAGTGTATCAGCTCTATTTGTTGCCATAATGACCTTCACATTAACAGTCTGATCGAACCCATCCATCTGCAATTTTCATATACCCTTAAGCATGTCACCACCTAAGCTTGCAAGTTGCATTTCTTGAACGAATAACGGCATACGGTAACCACAAATTTATACAGTCAATATACGTGTAGCAAAAAAAAAAAATCAAATCAAAATAAGATCGAAATACCACCCTGCTCCAAGAAAATGAAATCTTAAAACCTCTTGCCAAATATCCTAGAACAGAAAAAATTTAAAGAATGGCCTCCCAATCACTTTCGGAGGTGACATCAGAGTCATGAACATATAGAGCTTGAGTGCGCTTACTGCGGTAGTCTAGTTCTTCGTTGGAATGAAATACAAAACCACCACATCTAACTCTACAGGTGCTTATAGTTCGCAATGCAACACTTACTTGATTAAGAAGTTCCATAAGAATACGCTGCACTTCCCTGTCAGCTCCAGTTTGTGCATCAAAACGCGCAGTGGCAATAGCATCAACTTCATCAATAAAGATGATTGCAGGAGCATTCTCTTTGGCAAGCCGGAACACATCACGCACCATTCTTGGGCCCTACAGTAATAGGTGTAGACTTTCAATTAGGATACAACACTACATTCAAACCTCCATCAAAGTCAGAATTGAAAGAAGGGGGGAGGGGGATACCTCACCCAAATACTTCTGAACAAATTCAGAACCAACAACTCTTATAAAAGCTGCAGTAGTATGGTGAGCCACAGCCTTGGCAAGCATCGTTTTCCCTGTCCCAGGCGGTCCATAAAGGAGCACACCTCTAGGAGGATCGATACCAATCTGCTTGTACAACTCATGATGCGTCAAAGGTAACTCTACTGCTTCACGAATTTCCTGTTTCTGAATATCGCAACCTCCAATATCCTGGGTACCAAAAGAAAACAAAAAGTTTGTGAGGCATTCTAAAATAAGTAAAATAAAAAGAATTGTTTCTCTTAAAAGCAAAGAAAAATAATAAAAAATAGTTACACAAGCAATCAGCTGTTCCAAGTATGAACACTAAAACCTCGATGAGAACCAATTCCTACATAAAATGGCCATATGTTTTACACACAGGACTTGGAGCTTCATAGTTAACTATTTCTAATGCATTCTAATGCATCCAAAGATATATATAAGAATACATATATCAACCACATAATCTTCATTTAAGCATCAAAAAGAAGCAAATCGCAACCAGAAAGACAAGGTTGAAATCCTCTAATGGCACATCTAGGGCATTAAATTCAAATTAGGAGATAATATGTCAATTTAAACAAATACAAAAGAAGATTAGAAGCAGCTTTAGTATTCATTACTATGTAAGACATTACTAAGTAGTTTTGCCTTTTTATGAGATGAAGCCAATATACATTTGAGTTATGCATCTCAATGCAATTTGTATGTCATGCTTGTGTGAAGCATGTAATAAGTTTCTCATGTTGAAGTGAAGATTGAATGATAAAGCTAATAGAAACAAGACATCGCTACATGTGCATCATAACCTCAATTAAGTTAGGTTCTTTCTTCTTATGCATAAAAGTAAAGCACTTAACAACTATTCTCTAAGTCTACTTTGGCTGGCATGCATTTCTGCATCCAAGTTTCCTTTCATATTTTCCATCTACATATTTCTAAAGATTCTAACGGACTTTCGGTTAAAAGAGGATTTGCTTCATATTGATGAACTTATCAGCTAGAATATCTGAAAATAAAAGTCATTATATGTCCAGCAACCAAGACAAAAGAAGTTGTTAACTTAAGGAACCAGATTATGTAGCTCCTAGATTTATTGTGAAGAACAAAAGCATAACTAGACAAAAAGAGAAAAGGTTAACTCTCTCACAAAGCATTTTGAATACAGAATTCGTAGGTCTAATGAAGAATAGAAGTTTAAAATAAAGAACCATATCACAAGGAACCATAAAGGTTAAATGTAACGAGAGCATTTGGTAAAGCAAGCTGGAGAATAGTAAGGTTTGAGAAGAAAAGTAGCTTTAGGTTGTCATGTAATTAATAGTTGTCCAAGATCTCTATCAAAGTTGTCAAAGGCAAGGTACAAGAGGGACAAGGGATCTCCTAAAGCCTAGGCACCAGGCACACAACAAGCCGCACACCTTAAAATAGACAAGGCGCATGCAGAAAAATTTTTAAAAATGAAATAAGCAACAAAAATAGTAGCTAGCATCAAAACAACAAAATAAAGGGGAAAAACAGAGCTGCACTGGATAGGGCTTCTATTTGGATGCGTATATTTGTGTAAGGACACGATTCAAGTGCGTGACTATTTCTTCTCTTCTTCTTTTTTTAAAAAAAATGAAAGTTAGGACACACCTTTAAAAAGCACAACTCAACACACTGATGCCTTTATAAGGCGTGCTTGGGCTATGCCTAATAAAGGATGCGTCACCTAGATCCGGCATATTTCGCTCAGCGCGCCTAGGCACGAGGCAAGGCGTGCCATTGACAACACTGCTCTCTATCGTCAGAGAGAACAAACAGCTTGGTATCAATCTCTGCATAATCATATATCAAGAAGCTAGGTTTAGGGAGAATTAGGTTTGCAAAGGCATCATTATCTACTTGGTTCATGTATCCTACTGGTCAATCAAGTTACCCGTATCTAGGCAATGGTGTTTCATCAATTATGAAAGATGGAAGTTTGAATAAATCCAAAGTAAGGAAAAAGAAGAAGATTGCCAAACACGAGATAATGGGAAGTAGTTTTAAATCTATGTTAAAGAATGTGCAAGCTGAAGCAGTAACTGTGATATGTATCATAAAAAGTACCAACAAGATATGTTGAACTCCAACAAGTTTTGTTGGCTACGAGATTTAAAACCTCTATGTACGACAAGCATTGATTACGAAAGATCAAGGCATGCTTGCTAATGAGGTTCATCATTGATGATAGAATCAAGGTCCATGCTTGGTGCTAACTGCATGATATACATGAATATTCTCCTACTACGTGTGCGTCTGTAGCCTATGGAATTGAATACTATACAAAATTATGAATGGTTTATCTTGCAAAGAAAGGGGATGGCCACACATACGGGATCGACATTAGCATAAGCTCTCTAGAGATAATAATCACAAAGGTTTATTTTTAAAAGCATGTAATGAACAGTTAAGATTGCAAGTCAAACAAACTCCAACAAGCTATGTTAAAGCTATGAGACAACATGGCTTCCAACTGTCCAACTCATTCCATCTACCTTGTTTATATGCTCCCATATACAATTTTTTCCTACAGATGCGCCAATTTAAGGAAACTATTTTCATAAAAGCTAGCAAGAGAAGCACCTGAGGAACACAAAATGACAGTGAGAAGTTTAGGGGTATGTGTTGGCTTTGAGAACCCTAACCAAATCAGCTATATAAAATACATATCCATGCCAAAAAAGTGCCTAGGTTGCAACTAGTAAATAGTGCCATCTACTCCGCAATTGATTTATCATCCCTCCCTAATTTAATAACCAAATAAAAGAAACTAACTGATTTCTTTTGCTAAGATTCAAAGTGTTGTGACAATAACACGAAATAAGGTAACGAAAAGATTGCGCTATCTGCCTTTAATTGATTTATCATATAAAGCTAAGAAACTCACAATGTTTTGAAACAACATGAAACAAGCTAAAAGACAAATTTATCACAGCGCCATATGTTATTAACTCCCCTTATCAATTTATAAAAGCTGAAAACCCCAAGAGCCAAACATTATTGAATTAACATATGGAAAACATAATTTAATCTCCAGAAGAATCCATCAACTGCATATATTAAATTTGAGTAAATAAACAAACAGCTCACGTTGTAAGTGACATCGGGCTTCTCCGACTGACTAAGCAATGATATACTTGAATCAGCCTCCGGTGGTAGCACATCAACGAGCGCGTTCGAGTGCCTGTGCAGAGCAACGGATGCAGAGGGTTTCAAAAGCTCCCTATTAACTGTACTCAGTATCCTCACATAATAATTAGATCCAGTAGTCGACGACACAATCCCGGAATTCACATCGACCATCTCCATGAACTGCCCGATCACGAGAGGCACGGATTGAATTCTCTTGACTTCTTCCTGAGCACGGAGAAGTTCGCGCTTGAGATTTTTCTGCTCGTCTTTCACGTACTCTTCTTGGATCTCGATTAACTCGAGCTGGCGCTTGAGGGATTTGAGGCGGCCGTAGAGGTCTTCTTCTTCGTCGACTGCGAAGGACGCGGTCGCCAGGATGGATTGCGGCGGAGACGCAGGACGCCGCAACAAAGGTTTTGGATCTACGACCATGGCTGATGCCGCCATGGAAGAATGAGTGAGCGAGAGAGCGATCGAGTGATCGAAGAAAACTTGAAGACAAGGGGTTAATTATAGGTAAGGAATAAAGAAGTTGGCGACGGCTTGGAGAAGAGGTCTTACGACGATAGGCGGCTGGTATGCCGGCTTGGCTCAATGGGTTTTTGATATAAAATATCAGACTTAGATAAGGAGGTCGGCGAAAACTCAAAATTTTCTGACCCAAGAAAAATAAAAGAAAACTCAAAAACTATTAACTTCAGCATATTTCTAGGGCACAATATGATTCATCTTCAAGCCTGCACCGGTTCTTCAACACATGGACCTTCGGCATTCGAATATTAATTCTACTTTCACATCTTATACTATTTTTAATTTTTTGAAGACTAATGTTGGATAACTAATCATTCATCTAAGTTTATATAAAAAGTATTTATTATTTGAAATTGTGGTTAGTATGAATCCAGATATTTTTGGATTGTGGTTTTCTGTAGGAAGGTTTGAAGAACTTTCACTTAAAGAAAATATAAGTTGAAAAGGTTTCCACATATCTCACTATCATTGATTATTTATTACCGGTCGTGAAAGCGGCAATGATTCTAAACTCCCACGATGACATTAAACCAGATGATCTAAAGCCTAAAGGACAGTTGGGACTAAGAACCCGACCTTGGTGTTATAATCTAAATAAATATATAAATATTAATATAAAATAATTATAGTATATATTATGTAATATTTATTTTTATGAAAACATTTACTTTTATATAAAATAATAAGTATATATGACTAATATCCGTATATTCTACGGATGTAAAACTAGTTAGATAGAAATAACTATGAAAGTGCACATGCACGTAAATGATGACTTGTGATGACTGATTGTTCATAAGTAGAGACACTTTATATCCTGGAAAGAATGAAGCATAATTCATGGTATTTCTTTCTCGGTGAAATTGTTTGTTACTGTCTATTTACTGATAGATTTGTCATTTAGTCTTTAGACTTTGTTTATTTGTGTCTCCTAGATACTAGCAGACTATATACTCGTAGTACATGTGTGAAAATAATTAAAAATCATTTATAATTAATACAAATATAATTTTTTAATTATAATAAAAATTATTTTTAATAATCTTAATTATACTGATATAATATTTATATGTTTTCTAAGAGAATAAAAAATAACTCTTACTAAAACTTAAACTACGAATAACATAAATCAAATATGAAAATCATATAGACAATATATAGAAAAAAAATGGACAGTTTATAACTTTCTACTGAAAATAAGTCATATAATATATATGATAACTATATTATATTTCAAAAAATTTAGTTAATTATTAAAATTAATTATATTATAATATAAGACACCATCAAAGCTCCTTTTTGCGTTTTAGTATTAGATAATGGAAATATATTTCAATTATTATATTCTTTTATGAACAAACTAATTCTTGATTTTCTTTTTTTCATAGTTTTGCACAAGATTT
>MJHO01000021.1:2219961-2244836 GCA_002076135.1 Xerophyta viscosa
TAATGAGCCTTTATTAGGAATCATAAAGAGTGTGTCGGTCACATTCCCCCGCGCATGCATGTAACGGTCCAACTTCCCATAATCTGCTGGTGTCGACCTCGGGTAAGATTGCAACCGAGGTGTATGTCGGGAGTCGACCGTTGGCGGTACATGTTCCCGCAAAGGGTCTCGATGTCTATATCGGGTAAACACTTGTTATGCCGTGAGTCTTTACTTGGGATCTGACTCATCCTCCTGATCAAGGCGCATTAGAGTCGTGACACGTGGCGACCCAGAATGGGGTTATATAAAATGCCCCCCGACGGTTTTAGCGGAATACCGGTAAGTCCGTCGGAAACTCCCGATGTCATCGTCATGAATCTGCAAACGTCGGGGTTTCTGCGAGCTCTTAAATAGCCGCAAGAATATTTAGGGATCGTCTCCCGATGTTCACTCTAACGGCAGAATATTACGTACATCTGACCTAGGTTGTCGGATTTCAAATTCCCGCGCGAATTCCCTAACTCGCGTCGCCTCGTAAGTTGTGATTCGCTTGATTGTGACACGCGGCCATCTCTAGCGCGGATATTCGCCGCGTGTCCTACTTTTTCTCTTTCCTGTCCCATCCTTTTAATTAGCCGCAGAGTCGCCGTTTTTATCTCCAGACCCGAGAATACCTTTTTCAACCCGTCTTCTCCGGCGATCAGCGTCTCCACATTTCGAGTGTCCGGCGGTCTTCGTTTTTCGATTTCTTCATTCTCTGCGTCCGTTCCTTCCACTCGAGGTTAGTAATCTCATGTCTCCCAAACGCGTTAGGTATAACTCTTCTAGAATCTCTGAGTCCACTGAATCATCTGAATCTTCGGAAGCCTTTTCCCAATCTCGTTCCCGTTCTGGTCCATCTTCTTCAGCAGATGCTGCACTAGATTATTTTTTTGCTCCTTCTTCGACTTCTTCTTCGTCGGATAATTCTCCCACTGTCGTCCGTCCTTTGTCTCCTTCTGGTTTTCCTTCTGAGTTTGCCGATATCCTTCCTGAGGATATGGCTGAGTCTTCTTCTGCCTCTAGGTTACGGCCGGATGAAATCATTTCTACCGTAACTAGTAGAGATATCTCTAAGTGGAGAGTGAAATTTTCGTGGACTCCCGACTTTGTAACTAGGATCCCGACGCCCACTGAAAGGATGTCCACATTCCACGAGAATGAGATAGCTGTCTTTTACGAACATATCCGTGTTGGTATGCGTCTTCCCTTGAATATCTTCTTTATTAACTTCTTCGACGCATACCACATCATGCCTTGTCAACTAGCTCCTAATGCCATCCATAGTATAATCGGCTTCTTGTATATTTGTGGCCACCAGACGATTCCTCCTACCCTTAATCTATTTCGTTGTGTTTTTGAGTTCATCGAATCCTCCCACTCTCCGGGGTGGTATTTTTTACGATGTCGGAAAGACTTCGCCAAATTTTTTGTAGGTCGTCCCTCCTCCAATAAAGGATGGAAAGAGAAATTTTTCTTTATCACCCGAGATAGTGAATATACCTTCAACCGACCTTAGGGCCACCCTAATCGCGACATGCTATCTCTTCCTGCATATGTTGCTGGTGATGACCTCGCAGTCGAGATTGAGCGATTCACACGGTACCCGGGGTCAGTTGACGTAGCCAATCCTGACGAAGACACGCTGAACCAAGTAGCGGCGTTTATTCTGGGCTACAAGGGTATGTCGCTCTCTCGGTCTCTTTATTATCATATGTCGGTAGCAGAATGCTATGTCGGTAGTAAAATTGATTGGAATTTTCTCACTCGTGATGTTGTAGACGATTTAGAGGCGTCGCGCAGGCAACCTCTGCTCGGCCCTTCCACCTCCAGGCAACCGAGAAGACAAGCGGCGTTAAAGAAAAAGAACCCACCTCAGAAGCGGCCTTCTACTCCAAGACAGAGGGCACCCCGAGGTCAAGGTCGAGGATCAAGAGGGCGCGGAATCGCGAGGTGGTTTGAATCAGAGCCATCTACCGAGGTTGATCCTCCTAGCTCTCCATTTCACCACTCACCTCCTCCCGAAGTGCAAGAAGTTCCTTCCTCAACAGTTGCAGATATGGAAGCAGCTTTGAGAAGGAGAAAATCTTCAAAGGGGCCTGAATCATCGAGCAAAGATGCGGCTGCTGCGGCCTCAGCTCCAGTTCCTCCAAAACCGACTCCTCCTCCCGCACAGACTTCGAGGCCTCCGGTTCAAGGGAAAAAACGAGCCGGTGAGCCTATTTCGGAGGACCCCATTCGGAAGAAAGGGACTAGAGTATGCGTTGACAAGGGTAAGGGTAAAGCATCTCAACCTATCACCCATGAGGTAAGGAGAACTGCCGAGTCCCTAATCCCCCAACCTTTCGAGGTCCACCTTCCGAATTGGGAGTTGAGGAGGGGTGAGAGCTGCGTCGGAAATGCTGCGGGCTCTGCCATTTTTTGTGAAATGGGTCCACTGCCTGTGGACCGGAAATTAATGGACGAGATGCCAGATCAAGAGCTCTTCGAGAAGCTCATGACCTCGTCCTACGAGGTAAGTCTTGTTTTTAGTTTTCGATCTCTAAAGCTTTGATATCTTCTTTCTTATGAGATTTCTGTTATGTTTCCAGCATATGCTTGCCTCAGCAGCAGCCAGAAGACGCTATGCACAGCAGTCTCGCGGCATACAGTCGCAATTGGACTCCCTCCGCAAGCAGCATGATGAGCTGAAGAAGAAGCACAATGATTACGTTGCTGAAGCAGAGAGGCAGCTTCAAGCTGAGGCGAAGAAGAAAGCTGATATAGTTGCCGAGCTTGCTGCTGAGAAGAAACGAGCAGAGGCTGAGAGTACCCGGGCAGATACAGAAAAGGCCAAGGTGTCCGGGTTGGAAAATGCCTTAGCAGAAACAAAAAGAGCCTTGGCAGATAAGACGGTCGAGATGAACCGCGCGAGGAAATAATTGCTGCCGAGGTCCAAAGGGCTGAGAAGAAGGCGGTCGAGGCTTATACTCAGTCAGAAGAATATAAGGCCGCTATCAATGATTATGCTGCCGACTGGTTGTTAGGTGCGGTTGTTGAGTGCCGACGCCTATGTCGCCAACATATAGGAGAGGGTGATTTCAGATTCCTTGATGAGATCAAGATTGCCCAACTCATCGACAAGCGTTTGACCGCCGGGGGAAAAGTTTATGAGCCTGAGGCAGAGGTGGATGCAGGGACAGCTACTGACGTCGGGGATGTCCCTCCTACTCCAGTTTTAGCGACGCCGACTTCTCCCGACGTGGAGATAGTGAGTTCTAGTCCCGCTCCCGCTCCCGTTTCTGGAGTTTGTTCCCCAATGCAAGTCGCCGCTCCTGCACCGGCTTCAACTGAGGACGCCCCTGCACCGGTTTCTGCTAACACTCCCGCTCCGGGTTCTGCTGAAGATGCTCCTCCTCCAGCCTAGTCATTTCTTCTGTATTCTTTTTGTACCCCCGACGTATGTATCGGGTATTTTGTCGGCTATTCCGGGGAATGTCCGGATAGTCTTTATCTGTGTAATTTTCTTTTGTTCTGAAATGAATCTCTTTTGTAGTAGCTTCCTTCTCTTTTGCAACTAAGAAATTCAAGTATACAAGGAAAAGTAGCTTGCTGTTTTGCCACTATTTGGCCACTCTCCTATCCCCCCACTTCGATGTGTTGCGAAAGGAAGACATCGAAGTGTACAAGTAAATGTTTGTGCACATAAACGTTTCCTGGCCCCCTTCCCCCTACTTTCATGTCGTCCAGTAGTGGACCGACGTGGGAGTATTAAGAAACCGAATAAATTTTTCTGGCCCCTTCCCCCCTACTTTCAGGTCGTCCAGTAGTGGACCGACGTGGGAGTACTAAGAGACCGAATAAATTTTTCTGGCCCCTTCCCTCCTACTTTCAGGTAGTCCAGTAGTGGACCGACGTGGGAGTACTAAGAGACCGAATAAATTTTTTCTGGCCCCTTCCCCCCTACTCCATGTCGTCCAGTACTGGACCGACTTGGAAGTACCGAGAGATAGGAACAAAATGTTTCTGGCCCACATTCCCAACTTCATGACGTCCAGTATTGGACCGAACACGTTGTTGCGAGAACGTCCCCCAGAGATTTCTGGCCCACATTCCCCACTTCGTGACGTCCAGTACTGGACCGAACACGTTGTTGCGAGAATGTCCCCCAGAGGTTTCAAGATTTTTTCTGGCCCACACCCCTCACTTCGGGACGTCCTGACGGACCGAAACTGTTGTTACAAGGGTGTCTCCCAGATGCTATCTGGAAAATTTTCTGGCCCATGCCCCCCACTTCGGGACGTCCTGGCGGACCGACACCGTTGTTGCGAGGGTATCCCCCCAGAGGTCGGAAGCGTGTGCATTGGACATGGTAAAAGAGATTTTTCCCGAAATCTAAATTCTTTACTGATGAGGAAAAGGTAACTTGAAGAGTACAACTTTGTTCAAAATAAAAAACGTCTATTGGTAGAATTTTCTGAGATTGACCACACTCCATGTTCTGGGTATCTCCTTGTTTTCCAGATCTTCTAGCTTGTATGCTCCCTTGCCTAGTACTTGCTGTTTTGCCACTACTTTAGCAAATCAAGGTTATACTTCAGCTTTTCTTCATTGGACGTTTCGTCAAAATATAGCACCCGGAGAGAGGGTTCATCAATTTTTACCGGGATAGCTGCTTCGGCTCCACAAGTCAGACTAAAAGGAGTTTCGGAAGTGGTTACCCGATGTGTTGTCCAATATACCCATAAAACATGAGGTAGTGCATCGACCCAGTTTCCGGTGTTTTCACGCATATGGAGCGGCATTGTCCCGCAAGCATGCCACTATATCTTCGAATTCCTGCCCCTGCCATTTCGCTCCGACTTGCAGCCGTTTTTCTGGATCCTCCGTGTCAAGTGGAACCTTGCATGTCGTATCACCAGGCTCGCCGATCTTGTTCTCGTCCTCCCTGACATCGAACACGTTGATCGGGAGTGTTTCCTCTTTCCTCAGGCTATTTTTATAGCATCGCCGTGCTTCCTCGACATTACCTCGTATCTCTCCGACACCTCGGGCTGTTTGAACTTAGCCCTTTGGTGCGGGAGAGAGACTACCATTTGAAATTTCTTGATTCCGGGGCGACCAAAAATCACATTATACGCCGAGGGAATGTCCAGAACCAAGAATGTTACTGACACCGTCTTCAACCTCGGCTCATCGCCCATGGTGACCAGCATGTCTATCTTTCCTCGGGAACGATATTGGGTCCCCCCAGCCCATACACAGTAGTATCGATGGGTAGCAGAGCGTCTTCCCCGAGGTCCATCCGCAGAAATGCGTCATAAAATAAGACGTTGGAGGATGCCCCAGTGCAATGAAAAGGGGGAAAACCCCCTCTTTGGGAGAAAACTTTTTCTTCGGGGGATTTTGCCATTATCATGGAGACCAGTAGAGCGTCGTCATGTGGTGCTTCTACCGGGACGAGCTCCTCATCAGTGAACGTTATGTCTTGTCTTTCTTCTGGGCCAGTAGCACTCCGGTTGATTTGCATTACCTCCTGCAATGATGAGCGATTCCTCTTCCTGCTCGGCTGCCCCGAACCAGGACCCCCAGCAATAAAATGTATTATGTTAGCTCTGGCTTGCTAATGCTGGGGTTCCGCCTCCTGTGGGGCTCCTGCTTGTGGCCTCTGTGCCGGCATGTTTCTCTGGTTCCTCCCTTGTTCGAGGAATTCTTGCAATTCTCTATTCCGAACAAATCCTTCAATTATGTCGCGAAGTTGCAGACATCAGTTTGTGACGTGCCCGTGCGTCCGATGGAAGTCGCAGTATTTCGATCTCTCTCGTTTATTGGTCGGCGTCGATATCGGGTGCGGCTGTGGTAACCGACGTTTCGTTTCTACTATAGCCAGGATTTCCCGTGGTGACGCGTTTAAACGAGTGTAATATCGGTACTTTGGTTCATATTCACCTCGGTTTTCATCCCAACTTTTAGTCGACCGATCTCCACCTCGGTCGCTTTCCTTCTTTCCTCCCTTTTTGCCTTTTGCCCCCTTTGTGAGTTCTTGCTCTCTCTCTCGGGCCTGCGATTGGTAAGCCTGACCTTCTCGTACGCCTGATCAAAGTCTCTGGCGGATTTGGTGTGAAAATCGTAATCAGCTGACGAGTCTCACCCTCTCTTCACGCCATCAACGCGAATTTAGGTCCTATATCTTTCATTGTTCTTGCTGTCTTCACAGAAACCTTTTGAAGTACTTTTCAACGTCTCTCCTTCTTTCTGAGTGACGTTTAGCAGGATTTCGAGTTCCCTTAAGGAAATTCTGAGCTCGCGAAAAATCTCGTCTGAAACACGTCGACGAGTTCTTCCCAACTGTTGATGGACCCTGACCTCAACTTGGTAAACCAGGTTTGAGCGGGTCCCTCCAACGTCATGGGGAATGCTTGACAGTATACGGCTTCGCTGTATCCCGTGAATTTCATGGCGGCCATGAAGCACGATACATGCGCTTTTGGTGACGACTTGCCGCTGTACTTCAAGATTTTTGGTGGTTTGAAGTTTTGTGGTAACGGTGCATCTTGGATCGCTACCGAGAATGGCGAATTTGAATCTCGGGCGAAATTATTTGGCGGAGTCAATACCGATTTCACTCTTTCTGGTCTCGGGGGAATTCCCGTTGCAGCAGCTGCATTTCTTTCTCAGGGACGCGAGATTGCCTCAGCTCCAGCTTCCGTCTCTCCTGTCGATTCGTCCAAGGGAAGCACCTCTTCCGGACGTATGTCTTTTGACGGCGGTGCTTGTGCTCCACCTTCAGATCGTGGCTGCTGCACTTGTCTTCTCTCCCTCGCCAATCGTGCACCGTGACTGCCCAGGCGTTTCTGGATAGGGGGGCCCTAGTCTGCTGAACGCCGAGACACGGTCCTGATTGGGGGAGTTATGATTAGGTCCTTGTTGGGGTTCTCCAGCATGATAGGACAACCTTTCCCTCGCCGGCGCGGTTGTCTGTTGTGATTGGAGGAGATTACGCAACTCCTCCCTCAGCAATTCACGGACTCCATCCATGGTTACAGGAACTTCTTGTGGTGGTAATTCAGCGGCAGGCTCTGGTGACTCATTTCCGTCAGACGATTGTTCGACTTGAAATTGTTGTGTGCCCACTCCGCTGGGCTCTTCCAATGATCTACGATCATCTCTGCTAGCATTACGGTTTGCCGCTCTTCTCCTAGCCATTGTTTTTGTGATGATTATCCCCACAGACGGCGCCAATTGATCGAGCTGGTCCTCGACCGATCAATAAAGTGTTCAAAAACAGATTAGAAACAGATGAAAACCACACAATACACGATTTTAACGTGGAAACCCTTGAAAGACAAGGTAAAACCACGGGCTGTCACGTAACGCCAACGAGTAAAGGATTTCACTATGAATCAAGAAGAAATACAGATCTCTCAATTACAGTATAAGATCTCAATCTCTCTATTAGCCAACCAACCCCTTTTTCGGAGTTGTCTCATGCCTTATATAGCCATTAAGGGAGAACATTCCCTAGGCTCGAGCGGCCCTTGAACTTCCTCATTTCATGGCCTAATAACTATGACTCATTAACTGCCTACCTTAATGAGCCTTTATTAGGAATCATAAAGAGTGTGTCGGTCACATTCCCCCGCGCATGCATGTAACGGTCCAACTTCCCATAATCTGCTGGTGTCGACCTCGGGTAAGATTGCAACCGAGGTGTATGTCGGGAGTCGACCGTTGGCGGTACATGTTCCAGCAAAGGGTCTCGATGTCTATATCGGGTAAACACTTGTTATGCCGTGAGTCTTTACTTCGGGATCTGACTCATCCTCCTGATCAAGGCGCATTAGAGTCGTGACACGTGGCGACCCAGAATGGGGTTATATCAGTTTATTTTCTTTCAAATAAGTCATGTTGAACATCTGCTAGTTTTTAACTTGCCAAGATATGTGTCTTGTATTATCTTTTATACATATTAAATTTTTTAGATTTTCGAAAAAAATCTAAGGTCTGAACCTCTAAGTTGGAAGAATGCAATTCTAAAATGAATCTCGTTTAAAAATAAAATCACTCATTTTAATGTTTAGTGTGTGGAAGTAAGTGTTTGTGCGGTAGATTTATTCTGGAGAGTATGAAACTCGTGTGGTAAGGTGATGCATTTTGCAGAATATAATTTTCAAATACATGTTCTTGGCTAAACTTGGAAGTTTCACAACTTGTCATATGTTTGCATACATTAAGAATTTATCGTTTGACGTAAAAGTAAACATGGATCACATGAATATTTCTTATTACTAAATAACTCAAGGTAGCGGAGTAAATGTTTGCGCATTTTCTCATTTTTTTTTCTTTTTTTATTATTCCTTATATTGTATTTTATCATTTGACGTGATTCTGACATTAGTGATTGAAGAATCCAGTTACTCGATAAATGCAGACTTAAGGTGCTTTGCATACTCATACCTTAAGTTTTAGTTTGACGTAAAAATAAACATGGATCAAATGAATACTTATAGTTACTAAATAACTTTAGGCAGTGGAGTAAATGTTTGTGCATTTTTTTTCTTTTTCTTTTTTTTTTCTTTTTATACAAGTTGGTAATTGTCAAGTAAAATCAAGAGCATGCATTATTCTTTACATTTTGCAAAACTTGGTGTAATTGTGGAAGTTCGTGGTAAGTGACGAAATAAGCCAATTCATGATTAAATAAAACTCATTCCGAATTGCATCACAAAACTTCATTCTAAAAAGAGTAGCCTATTGAAAAGATCAGATGTAACATAAGAAGAATTCAGATACATAAAATGACTGTTAACAAACCAAACATAGTTTTAGCATGACTTGATTGAAAAGAAAATAAGCTAAGATAGCCATTCATCCTAGAATAAATTTGCATCGATCTCGTTGTGATCCAAACGCCCTCGCTTGCCTCAATGTCGGCAAGGAATGCTCGGATGTAATGCTACTGTGATCTAGGAAGAAAAGCAAGAAGAAAACTAGACAGATCTCTTAAGTGGAAAAGAGCGCTCGGCCTACGCCTCACTCCTTGTGTATTAGCTCTCAAAAACCACTTACAAAGTCACAAGTCCAGTGTACCACACAACCCGTGGCCTACTAGAATATATAGCTTGGACACACCCAAGCCCCCCTTAGCCTACCGGCCAAGGGCAGTCCCTAAAACAATGATACAACGTAGGAAAATAAGACAACCCTAACTAACACGAGCTGGCTCTTGCTGGTCTGGTCCTTGGCGCGCGCGCGCATACCATGCAGGCTCCCGCGCGCACGCCCGTGCCCTTCAGATCTCCCGCGCGCACGTTCCTCTTGACTCGGTCATGCCTCCATGATCGCGCGCCCTGTCTTGTGCCACATCCTCCACGATCCTATGCGTGCGCTTTGGCTTGTCCGCCACTCCATGCACGCCCCTTGAATCGGTCATGGGCATCCAGATCGCGCGCCACTTGGTATAGCCTTCCTCACGACCGCATCCTTGTCCAAGCCACAGATCCAACGCGCGCACGGCCTTGACTTGTCCGCCAATCCCGCCCACGCCCATGACGGTCATGACATCCCGATCGGGCGCCATTTGGCATGAGCAGCACGCCCTCACGTCCGCATCCATGGCCTGGTCAAGATCGCAATGCGCGCGCCTCCGCCGGGGCACGTTCCCATGTCCGCGCCTATGCATCGTGCCAACCTTGGGTCTGGTCCCTCGCCGCGCATGCACCGCGCACAGCGCCTAGCCGCTAGGCTCCTCGCCCTGCGCCAGCGCTCAGCTTGATATCTTCGGTCATGCGCGCCCCACAGCGCGCTTTGCACAACCCTAGCCTTCCCTGCACGCCTTGTGTGCGTCCGCACTGGTCATGCCCATCCATGCCCGTGCTTGGCCTATGCATGCAACCTCTCAGCCAGGCGCGCCCACAGCGCTTGCACACCCTAGCTCGCGCACCCATCCGTGCGCCCGCACCAACCGTCTCCACACACGCCCGTGCTGGCCTAAGTTCCCCGTGCAACCATGCTTGTGTCTTGCACTTGACCCAAGAGCCTCCTGGATCAAGCCTTCCCACCCTACAGTATCATTGCTCCGGCATGAGCCCCTTAGAACTCCAATGAGGAAAGCCTTGCGGCCCTCCTCTAAAGTGAACCATTTGACTTAGAGGGGTAGAGTCCCCTTAGTCCAATCCGAAACCGTCAGCTGCTCCCTCACTCCTTGTAGTATGAACTTTCTCTCCCAATGCTGTCCCGTGGTAGGGATCCCTCCTCGTGCAATCCAATTCCATCCCATAGAAGGCAATGCTATGGGTTGGTCTCATCTAACATGGTGGCTTCGAACAACTTGAGCTTCTCCGCATTCCACCACCGAATAGATGCTCATGTATGGTGACAAGTCCATTGGAAAGGCATTGTGCGTCCATGCTTCTTGAGTTCTTGTATGGATCATAACGCAAAGCCTTGAGCTTGCGCCCTTCTCCCTTGAAACGCTCTTTGCGCAGGTGCAACCACACTGGGTCCCCAACTTGGAACGTGCATGGAAACCACCGCCGCTCGTCATGCGTGCTTGTACTTCTCTTGCGTCCTCTTGAGTCTTGCCTCCACCTCCCCATGCACCTTGCGTATGTGCTCCAAGAACCTGCGCGCCTTGTTTGCCTCGCTTGTCCCCTTCACCGTGTCCTGCTCGGGTTGGCTAGAGAATGCCAAATCAAAAGGTCCTTGAGATGTGTACCCAAGGCATACCTTAAACGGAGCTTGCGCCGTGGAGCCATGTACGGCCCGGTTGAACGCAAACTCAATGTAGGGCAAGCTCTCGTCCCATGACTTTGGATGCCTGGCATTGTATCCCCTCAACAAGTGCACCAAGGTGCGGTTAACCACCTCGGTCTGGCCGTCCGTTTGAGGATGGAATGCCGTGCTTCGGTTGAGCTTGGTGTCCATCAAGCTCCATAATGTCTTCAAAAACTTCCCAAGGAAGCGACTATCCCTATCCGAGATGATGGACGAGGGCAAGCCGAAATGCCTCCATACGTGCTCAAAGAATAGCCTAGCCGTCTCCTCACCCGTGATTGATTTCTTGCATGGCACCAAGCAGATCATCTTGCTAAACCTGTCAACCACAACAAAAATGTAATCATGACCCCTTTTAGTGCTCGGCAAGCCTCCCATAAAGTCCATGGACACACTCTCCCATGGCCGGCTAGGTACAGGTAGTGGCATGTAGAGCCGCGTCTTCCTATTAGCCGGTTTGGATATGCAACAAATGGTGCAACCCTTTACAAACTTCTCTACGTCCCCGCGCATGCGTGGCCAATAAAGATAACGCTCCAAATTTTTCAATGTTTGTCCACGCGAAAATGTCCAGCCACCTTGGACGTGTGCGCCTCCCGAATCCACCTCACTCGGTCAGCGCCTTGTGGCACACACAATCTGTTGTCCACGCCTGCATCCGCGCCCACCACGCCTTGACTGATCCAGTCCTTGAACTCCTCATCCAACGCATACAGCGGCCCATACTCCTCATGGGCCATTGGAAGCACTGATTACCACCTCCGCACCAAAGAGCCAACGCACCCGTCGTTGGTGGTCTTGAAAGCATATCGGCCAGCTTGTTTGTCACCCCCTTCTTGTACTTGATCACTATGTTGAATTGTTGGAGGTATGCCATCCACTTCATGTGCCGTGCTTGCTGTAGTTTTGATTGAGTTTGTAGGTATTGCAACGGTCTATGATCCGTGTGCAACACCGTTTCCTTCCCCAAGATGTAGTGCCTCCAATGCTTCACCGCTTGATGTAAGGCATACAACTCCTTGTCATAGGTGGGATAATTCTGTTGTGCACCTTGGAACATTACACTATGGTATGCCACTGGCCGCCCATCTTGAAATAGAACCGCCCCCATGGCATGGCCTGATGCATCGCATTCCAACTCAAATGGGCGTTGGAGGTTGGGCAATGCTAGTACCGGCGCCGTAGTGATTTTCCTCTTCAATAGCTTGAACGCCTCTTCATGTGCATTCGTAGGTGTTCGCTGATATGTCCTAGTGAAAATTTTATACTTGTTGGAAAGCTATTTGAGTCCTCTTTCAAATGGGACTAGTTGCATCTCATTTGGATCTCCCTACTAAAAGTTATACAAAAAATACCGAGATGCTGTCAAATACCGTAGCAGCGTGATATTGGTTCGGTATGTTTGACATAACTTTTCGTACGTATCTCCAAATGCTGTTAAACTAGTTCCATTGGAAAGATAACTTAAATATATTTCAAAAGAGACTAATTTTGTCTCATTTGGAATTCTCTACAAAAAGTTATGTAGAACAGCGTTCGCAAGTGTTCGCAGGTGACGGGTGTTTGCGGGTGTTCGCAGGTGTTCGCCAGCATGTCATAGTGTTCATTGTATACTTGTTAGAAAGCTGTTTGAGTCCTATTTCAAATGGAACCAATTTCATCTCATTTGGAGCTATCTACTAAAAGTTATACAAAACCATACCGAGATGCTGTCAAATACCGTAGCAGCTTAATATAGATTCGGTATTTTTGACATAACTTCTCATACGTATCTCCAAATGCTGTGAGACTAGTCCCATTGGAAAGAAAACTTAAGTATCTTTCAAACAAGACTAATTTCATCTCAATTGGAGTTCCTTACAAAAAGTTATGTAGAAAAACGTTCGCAAATGTTCGCAGATGTTCGTGGGTGTTCGCGGGTGTTTGCAGGTGTTCGCGGGTGTTCGCAGGCATTCACCGGAATGTCCTAGTGTACATTTTATACTTGTTCGAAATATGTTTGAGTCCTCTTTCAAATGAAACCAATTTCATTTCATTTGGAGCTCTCTACTAAAAGTTATACAAAAATATTACCGAGATGCTGTCAAATACCATAGCAGCTTGACAATGGTTCGGTATTTGTTATATAACTTCTCGTACAACGCTCTAAATTCAGTGAAACCAGTTCCATGTTAAATATAATTCAAATATATTTCCAACAGAACCAATTTCAGCTCATTTGGAGTACTATACAAAAATTTATATAAAAAAGCGTTCGCAAGGTGTTCGCAGGTGTTCGCGGGTGTTCGCAGGCGTTCACCGGAATGTCCTAGTGTTCATTTTATACTTGTTAGAAATCTGTTTGAGTCCTCTTTCAAATGGAATCAATTTCATCTCATTTGGAGCTCTCTACTAAAAGTTATACAAAACATACCGAGATGCTGTCAAATACCGTAGCAGCTTAACATAGATTCGGTATTTTTGACATAACTTCTCATACATATCTCTAAATGCTGTGATACTGGTCCCTTTGGAAATATAACTTAAATATCTTTCAAACAAGATGAATTTCATCTCATTTGGAGTTCTCTACAAAAAGTTATGTAGAAAAGCGTTCGCAAGTGTCGCGGGTGTTCGCGGGTGTTCGCAGGTGTTCGCGGGTGTTCGCGGGTGTTCGCAGGCGTTCGCGGAATGTCTTAGTATTCATTTTATACTTATTGGAGAGCTCTTTGATTCCTCTTTCAAATGGGACCAGTTTAATCTCATTTGGAGTTATATACGAAAAGTTGTACTAAAAATAACGAAACGCCGTCAAATACCGTAGCAGCTTAAAGTTGATTTGGTATTTTTTATATAACTTCTCGTACAAAGCTCTAAATGCAGTGAAATCGGTTACATTTGAAAAATAATTCAAATATCTTTCAAACGGGACCAATTTCAGCTCATTTGGAGTACTATACAAAAAGTTATGATCGAAAAACTAAGACAAAGATATTTTGGTCATTTTTCAACGTAAAGGAGCGCGATTTGGCCAAAATTAATTCGGGGGATGCTGTTCACCAATAATCAATTAAAGGGTCCGATTCGTCAAAAATGCCTATTTTTTTTTAATATAAAAAACCAAGTGAGGTTGCATGATGAGAGAGACGCACATCAGATTTCATTTCAGCCTCACGTTCTCCGCCCAGTTCGATATAAATAACACATTTCTCTCTTCTTCTCCTTCGCCTCTCGGTAAAGATCAAGTGAAGCTACAAACCATGTCGGTCAGTAGTCCCCCGCGAGTTGTCCGTGGTCAACATCCGCCTCTCCTTCCGCTTCCACAGCTGTCGCCGTTACCTTTCTCCTCCTTCAGGTCCCTCATCTCCTCTCGATCTTCACTTGTATCGTTTCTTGGTCACAACTAGTTAATCTTCAACTTTTTTCTACCACTAGCAGGTAGATTTTTTGAGAACGAAGTATTAATACGAAAGTCAAAATATTTAGGCCAACATGGAGATTTTCCCCCTCTTAAATGTGGTTTTAAAGATTCCGGTTTATGACTACGAGTTGTTTGTAGAAATGTCAGCAGTAAGCAGCCATGGCTCGTTGTTAGAAGGAAGATCAATTTGACGCTTGATCACCAGGCTTTATGATGCCTAGTCCTTACCTTGAGTTCCGGGACTATGAAGTTTTAGCTGTATTTAAATTGTTTTTCTACGTACTTGTTAGATATTGTTTTTCCAGTTAGAGATGTATCAGACATCCTAATTGACAGGGCTAGGAAGAACCCTCATAAAAGTTAGCTCGGATTAGAGACAATAGGTATGCCGCCATAATTGTTACATTACCATCCTTCATGGAAATTGTTATAATAGTTGGCTTTTTTCGGCTCACACAAAAGCAAGTTTCAATACTAATCAAATGGAGAAACATCAAGTCGAAACTTAAATGCGCCTCCTGCCCATACCTTACAGCTACCAGCTACTCTTTTGTTAGAGACATGGATATGGGGATTGGTTATACGAAGCTTCTAATAAGCTAAAATGTAATAGTTAGCCAAAGTATATCCTTACGCAGTATGATTTTTATGATTAGATACGACTAACGTAGTTGTAATGTCTAAATGGGAGATAGGAACATTTAAAAAAAAAAAAACCTATTGCAGCACTTACAATAAGAGTGTAGACCAAGAGAAGGATCAATGGGTGAAGGCCAAGAAAAGAATTTTTCACGTAGTCAATGTTCAAAATTTTAGATGGGAGAGACTAAAACAATCTTATCACAATAACAAAAGGACGAGTTTAAAAGATCAATATCTGTAAAAAAGTTAAAGCTAGTTTTGGTTTACCCGAATCCCCTGTTAGAGAACACTACAGGTGAATGTTTAGCGAAGAGAAGTGCCTAATGAACTTGCGGACGTACTGGCACGCCCCCACAAAACTTCGCACCTCGGTCACGTTCCTTGGCCTTGGCCACTCCAATATGACCCGCACCTTGCTTGGGTCAATTTTGAGCTCGCCATCCCCCACCACGAAGCCTAAGTACACGAGGTTGAGCCTCCCCACCTCGCACTTCTTCAAATTTAACTTGAGGCCGTGCTCCTCAAGTTTGGCAAACACCTTGCCTAGATGCCCCATGTGGCTAGTCCAATCCTGACTAAAAACAAGGATGTCATCCAAATAAACAATGACAAAATCATCAATAAAAGACCTTAGTATATCATTCATCAATCGCATGAATGTGGCCGGGGCATTGCATAGCCCAAAGGGCATCACCATCCACTCGAAGAGCCCTTGCTTGGTCTTGAACGCCGTCTTCCACGTATCCTCTTCATGCACCCTCACTTGATGATATCCGGACTTGAGGTCCAGCTTGGTGAAGAACTTGGCGGGTTGGAGTTGGTCAATCAAGTCTTCAATCCTTGGAAAAGGATATCTATTCTTCACCGTGATCTTGTTCAAGGCTCGGTAGTCCACGCACATTCTCCACCCTCCATCTTTCTTTGGCACCATCACAATAGGCGATCCGCACGGTGAGCTACTTGGCTTGATCACCCCTTGCTCCATGAGCTCTTGCACCTGGCGCTTGATCTCCTCACTCTCCAACAAAGAGTGGCGGTATAAGCATGCATTAGGCAAAGGCGCCCCCCCCTCTACCAACATAATGCCATGCTCCACCTCTCGACGCGGAGGTAATCCGCGTGGCTCCGAAAATAGCACGCTAAACTTCCTTATGAGCGCAACCACTTTTTGCCTTTGGTCCTTAGCTAGGTGCCCCGAGACCACCTCTTCCAAGGCCTGCTCTGGTCGAGCCTCCCGCACCATGAGCATCCATGCGCGCCCGCCCGCATTCACCATGCGCTTGGCTTGCGCGACCGTGGCAAGTTGGGTTGCCTCGGCACCTGTCGACCCTTCTAGCACGACGTCTTGGCCTCCTTCACTAGCACGTATTGCTGGGATCTTCTATAGTAGACGGCATCCCTATCCCAAAGATAGGGGTTGCCTAAGATCACTTGGCATATGTCCAAGGGCACGACCTCACATGTCACCTCATCGATGAACTTGGCCGTCACCGCGAACTTGACTTTGCACTGCTTTGTGATTCTCATCTCCGTGTCCTTCTTGAGCCATCCCAAGGCATAAGGACTTGGATGCGGGGTAGTAGTCAATCCCAACTTCTGCACTAGGCTCTCCGAAATGAGATTCATTTGGCTCCCGGGGTCAATGATAGCCTCCACTAGGCTTTGCTTCACTTGAATCCGGAGTTGAAAGAGCTCCTCACGCTCCTTCATGCCCTTGCATGGCTCGGCCTCCAATGCCTTGCCCTTGCCACCCATGGCCTCCTCGTTGGCTCCCTTGGCGTGCACCATCAACATGAGTGTTGGGTCCGCCTCGCGCATGACCAAGGCCGCACCATCCGCGCCCGCGTCCGTGGTTGCCACCAACGTCGCCTTGCCCTTGTCACCTTTCTTCTTCTTTGGCACCAACTCGGGATGGAGCTTCCAGCAGCTCTTTTTGATGTGGCCCTTCTTCTTGCAATGGTCACAAATTGTGTCCTTGTACTTGGCCCCATCTGCAGCCCCTTCGGCCGAGCCTCCTTGGCCCGCGCCTTGCTTGCCCTTGCCTTGGCTTTTACGCTTGCCCGCGCCCGCGCTCGCGCCTTGCTTGCCCTTGCCCCGCGCGCGCGTCCGGTTCAGCTTCTCAAACACCATGGCCTTCTTGCAAGCGTCCCCTATGTCAGTTATAGGGTACAAATCTACCTCCGCACGGAGGTCTTCATGCAACCCCGCAAGGTACTTGCATAGCACCTCATGGTCTTCCAACGCAACACCGAGAGATAAGGCGTTCCTCCGAAACTCCGTAGTGTACTCTTGTACACCTTACTCGCTGCCTTGCCTTAAGTATAGCCACCTCCTCCACCGCTCTTCATCATATCCCACGGGATAGAATTGCTCCCTCAGCAACATCTTGAACGTGGCCCACGTGACCCCCTCGGCGCCCCGCGTACGTAGGTGTGAATTCCACCACACCAATGCATGGGATGCAAGTTTGAGCCTTGCAAACCCTATGCGTTGAGTATCATCGTATTCATACAGTGAAAAATAAGCCTCCAACTGGTCTATCCAACCATCCAGCTTCTCTCCATTCACCTCGCCATTGTAGACGGGAAGCTCCAATCGTGCATCCACCCTAATGGGAGCTAGTCCAGCCGCCCACCCTTGGTCAGGTCGCGCGCCCATGGAACTTTCAGGCTCCTCCCGAGCCACTCCCCGCCTCATGACATGGCCTTCGATTTGAACATTACGATGAGAAGGCTCGCCTTGCTCCCTCACGGTCTCCATGACCGTTGCCCCCGCGCGCGCCATGGGCGCCGTGGCGGGCTGAGGTGACAAGCTCGCTCCCTGGGCTTGTCCCGCTAACAGCAGCTCCATCAGCTCGTGACTGCTAGGCCCTCTCTAGGCGCACTATCCTATCATCTTGAGCTCTTCCTTGGCCGGCCTGCTCTTGCATGGACCCCGAATCTTCCGAGCGCCGAGTATCCTCCTCTTCATCCTGTTGTGCCGTGGCAGCTCCATGTCTTGTCACCGCCATTACGTTGCTCTTCTCCTCTCCTTTGCTCTGATACCAAACTTGATCCAAACGCCCATCGGCTTGCCTCAATGTCAGCAAAGGATGATCGGATGTAATTGCTTACTGTGATCTAGAAGAAAGCAAGGAAGAAAACTAGACGATTCTTCGTATAAGTGGAAAAGAGCGCTCGGCCTACGCCTCACTCCTTGTGTATTAGCTCTCAAAAACCACTTACAAAGTCACAAGTCCAGTGTACCACACAACCCGTGGCCTATTAGAATATATAGCTTGGACACACCCAAGCCCCCCCTTAGCCTACCGGCCAAGGGCGTCGCCTAAATAATGATACAATGTAGGAAAATAAGACAACCCTAACTAACACGAGCTGGCTCTTGCTGGTCTGGTCTTTGGCGCGCGCGCGCGCATACCATGCAGGCTCCCGCGCGCAAACCCGTGCCCTACAGATCTCCCGCGCGCACGTTCCTCTTGACTCGGTCATGCCTCCATGATCGCGCGCCCTGTCTTGTGCCACATCCTCCACGATCCTATGCGTGCGCTTTGGCTTGTCCGCCACTCCTTGCACACCCCTTGAATCGGTCATGGGCATCCAGATCGCACGCCACTTGGCATAGCCTTCCTCACGACCGCATCCTTGTCCAAGCCACAGATCCACGCGCGCACGCCTTGGCTTGTCCGCCAATCCACGTCCACGCCCATGACTCGGTCATGAACTTCCCGATCGGGCGCCACTTGGCATGAGCACGCCCTCATGTCCGCATCCATGGCCTGGTCAAGATCCGCAATGCGCACGCCTCAGCCGGGGCACGTTCCCATGTCCGCGCCTATGCATCGTGCCAACCTTGGGTCCGGTCCTCGCCCGCGCCCGCGCACGCGCCTAGCCTGCTAGGCTCCTCGCCCTGCTGCCCGCGCCCCACACGCGCTTGCACACCCTAGCCTTCCTCGCACCCTTGTGTGCGTCCGCACTGGTCATGCATGCAACCTCTCAGCCAGGCGCGCCCCACACGCGCTTGCACACCCTAGCCTTCCGCGCACCCATCCGTGCGCCCGCACCAACCGTGTCCACCCACGCCCGTGCTTGGCCTAGTCGTGCAACCATACTTGTTGTCTTGCACTTGACCCAAGAGCCTCCTGGATCACGTTGATCCCTCCGTCAGGAGTACTGGTAGAAGCAATGTTGTTTGCAGTAATTGTTGGTGTTGTGTCTACAGGATTAAGTTTTATCTTTCCGGCGTCAAGCATTTCGTATATTTTGTTTCGCAGAATATAGCAGTAATCTGTAGAGTGACTCTGGGCACCACTATAAAATTCACAATAAGCATTTATGTCGTACCACTTAGAAAACAGAGACGTGAATTGTCGAGCCGGTATAGGCGTCAACTTGCCTTCCTTTGCCAAATACCGATACACATCCATTTGGGAGACAGGCAAATATTCCCGAGGAGGTTGATACTAACGAGCCTCTCGGGAAATTTGTTGTTGAACTGGGAGCTTGTGGCCTGCTGAGCTGGGATTTGTTGATGCTGAACTTGATATGTTTGATTGACTTGATGATGTTGGTATGTTTGTTGCTGAAGTTGCTGATAGGGGCGATTCTGGTGGTACTGATTGTTGTGTGGTGGAGCCTGATATTGTATAGCTGTTTGATATTGTGCAGAAACTCGTATAGTAACTGTTTGAAATTACCTGCCCTGTTGATATTATTTACTTCTTTCTCTTTCTTCTTGGTCTTTGCTTGATCTTAGAGTGATTTGAAGACATTATCTTGTGCCAGCTCGATTCTTAGACCAGCAGTAATCAGTTGAGCGAAGGTAGAGGCTACTGCACATATAGTCTTAATTTTATCATCCACATGGCTCAAAGTCATAAATTAGTCAATTAGTTATTTCAGTCATTGGAGGGGTGATCTGAGCAGCAAGATTTCTCCATCTTTTAGCGAAAGCACGGAACTTTTCATCCTTTTTGAGAGTTAGAAGCTTCAGTGAGAATTTGTCAGATTCCAAATCCTTGTTGTGCTGATAGTGGTTGAGGAAGGCGTTCGCGAGATCTTTCCAGCTTTTGATTTCATTCTTGTTTAAATTTAGGTACCAACGGATTGCTGGTCCTTTAAGATTCTCCTGAAAGTAGTAAATCAGCATCTTCTCATTCTTAAGATATGCCCGCATCTTACTACAATACATTGAGACATGGACTTGGGGCTCATCAATTCCGTCATATTTCTCAAAATTTGGGACTTTGAAATCTTTTGGAATCTCCAAATCAATGATATTACAAAACTGGGCAGGATCTGTTGTTCCTCTAGCACATTCAAGGGTATTCAGACGATTCAGGATAGTTTCAACTTTGCCTTCAATTTGCTGATTTTCCGATGGGATAAGCTCATGTCTTTCATCTATTTTGACAGTGGCTGGTACGACCGGAGGATTGGGAGGCAATCCCCTTGAGTTTCTGGTTGAGTTGCTGGAATGTATTGGGGCTGTTCTGGTAAGCCGTAAGGATCATACAGATTTTGTTGTGCAGATTGCTGTTCTTGGGGTTGTACAAACGATTTTGTAAGGTTGCTATTTTGTTCAACAAGTTGTGTCATTATTATAGTCAAACGTTCCAGCTGTTTACCCATGTCATTAAGTTGTCTACGAAGGTCTTCGTTTTCTTTCTTCAACTGCTCGTTTATTTCATTGTCTGCCATTGCTATAGAAGTGTGGCGTCGGGACCGAAGCAGATAAAGGCTTCTTTTTGTAAAAGTCATCTTGACCATTCTTGTATAAAGAATATGTGTGTCAGTGACTTGCAGAAATTCAATTTTCAAAAGAATGTTTATTGCGAGAGCTCTTCGAAAAGTTTTTTTTTTTATGAAAAGAAAAGAATTTTTGAAAAGAATTTTTTTTTATTAAATGATTTGGGAAAAAGAAAAGAAAAAAATGATTTTGGGATTTTTTTTTTTTTTTTGATGAAAAGAAAAGAGTTTGTTTGAAAATATTTGCTTTTAAATGAAAAGAAAAGAAAAGATTGTCTTTGAAAGATTTTTTTTTTAAATAATATTTTTTTCTGAAAAGTAAAGAAAAAAGAAGAGAATTTCTTTGAAAAGCATTTTTAAAAAAGTCTTTTCTTTTTGGAAAAGATTTTTCTGAAAAGTTTTTATTAATTTTTTTTTGAAAAGAAAAAAATTTTATTTGAAAATATATATTTTTTTTGGAAAAAAATGAAAAGAAGTTATTTTTTGAAAGGAAAAGAATTAAATGACTTTTTCTGATGTCATTACTATCACTACATGAGGATATACAACTATTGGTGACTTAAATGGCTGGTTTCTAATAGCCCGTCATTGCTGGGATTTTGCAGGTTACTGTCATACATAATATGTCAGTTCTGATACTACCCAAATAACATATAGGCTAGACTAAGGCAGGATTTTACGACTATCCGTATGCATTGCACACGAGTTTTGATATTATCCCAGATTTTAAGGCCAGGTCGAGGCTTGAGGTTATGTGTATGCAATGGTGTGTATGCAAATTGATTGCTAAAACAAATATATACATAAATATATATGCAACAATAATAAAATGATCAAAACGAAAATAAATATGCAGCAACAATATTTTATGTTAACTGATAAACCCCAAATTTAAAAAATTTAAGCCACTTAATTATAATGAGCCTGACGGGTCACCAATGCAGTCGCCATCTGTTGATAACCTTCCTCCGGATCGGAAAAGCAAATTTAGAGTCGCCACCTAATTTTTATGGAAAATTTGGAAACCGAGATAAGGCATGTTGAGATTCATAAGTTTATTGTCGGTTACGTGTGGGGAAGACGGGACACCCCCACAACGCCTCTCCGAAGAGGTTTCTCTCAATTAAATGGCTTATATTTTTTTAATTTTGGAGATTATATAAATATTATGCATGAAAATGATTTAATTATAACTAATGTATGCATGTATGTGATTGTGAGGTCCCTAGGTTCGATTAGTTAGAATCGGATTTATTTTCGGGTTAATTACCTTCGATCGAGAGTTTAATTGATTATTTGGCTGAATGCATATTAAATACTTGATTTATTTTGGAAATTGATTTGATATTATTTGGTTGTTGTTGGGCCCAAAACGGACTGGGTGACCGCACCGACGAGCTAGTGGCTCGGCCCAGACCGAGCCAGTAAGGACTGGGCCGCGTGCAGCAACTTAGCTCGAGCCCGCCGCACCCACCCGCCGTCTCACTCTCGTTCTCTTCCCACTCGATCTCCCTCTCTCTCTCGACGGTTCTCCGAATCGCCGCGCCTCCCGACCGCCGCCCGGCCGCCGTCCGTCTCCGTTTCTCCTCCGTCTCCGGCTTCCGATCTCTCTCGCGCTCAAACTCTTGTCGCTCGTGCGGGAACCCTAGTTTCGGCCGCCGAAGAAATCGCCGCCTCCGTCGCCGTCCGTCGTCTGCCGTGACTTCCTGAGGTCATCTGAGCGACCACCGCACCTCGTCACCGCCGATGGATTGCGCCGACCGCCGATCTCCCTCTCCCCGCTCTGGTCTGTGATGCTGCACCGCCGCCGCTCGTCGCAGCTGCTCCTCCGGCCAACGTCAGTCGCTGTCACCTCTTCCGTCTCCGGAGCTCCTCGGCCGCCGCCACTGTAGCTGCCGTACGGTCATCTCCGGCAGCCTCCTCCGGCAACCCGACTGCCTCCCCGTCTCGCCTCGCCGTCGCGGACTCGTTCGTGGGATTATCTCCGGAATTGTTTCGTTGTTTGCGCACCGATCGGTAAACCCTAGAAGGTTTACGTTCTTAAGTGATGCCCCTGCGTCTCAACTTTTTGTTAATAATCTTGCTAATATCATGCTAGGACCTAATAGTAGATGTATGCATGTCGAGATATTCAGCATGATGTAACTATTGGATGCATAGCGTGTGATTTGAATAATTGATATTTCACTAGAAAGGCATGCTAGGAAAAAAATGTATTTAAGAATAGCATGGACAATGGTCTTGATAACATGTGTGTGACATTGTTGGATAGCACATTTGCTGGCCTCGCGAAGATTTAGTGGCGAACTTCAAGAAGCCAACATCGAGGCCAACTTTTTTGGCTTCTAATAATTTTAGAGGCCAAAAAATAGTCTTTAGAGGCCGAATTGGTTGGCCTCTAAAGACCGTTTTTCTTGTAGTGAACTATTCCAGTTGAATCAGATTTGCGTTAGAATTGAAGCAAATATCTGCTGAATAGATTCACTTCAGAATCGTCAACCAAACTTTTGCATAGATTCACTTCAGAATCGTCAACCAAACTTTGAAGGGCTGTATCTTCCTCGATATTAGTCCAAATTCGATGAACAAAAGTTCGTTAGAAAGCTCTCTCGGATACTTCATAATAGGTTTAATCCCAGCACTAACACCACTCCAGTTGAATCAGATTTATATGAGAACTGGAGCAAATCTCTGCTAAAATAAATTCACTTCAGAATTGTCAACCAAACTTTGAAGGGCTGTATCTCCATCAATACTAGTCCAAATTCGATGAACAAAAGTTTGTTAGAAATCTCTCTCGGAGTACTTCATAATAGGTTAATCCCAGCACTAAACACTACTCCAGTTGAATCAGATTTGCGTGAGAACTGGAGTAAATTCTTGTTGAATCTGTTTCATTTCAGAATCGTTAACTAAACTTCGAACGGTTGTATCTCTTTCGATACTAATCCAAATCCAGTAAACCAAAGTTTGTTAGAAAGCTCTCTCACAATATTTCAAGATAGAGTTAATCCTAGCACTAAACACTACTCCAGTTAAATCAGATTTGCCTGAGAACCAGAGCAGACTACTGCTGAATCGGTTTATTTCATAACTTGTCAACCAAACTTTGAAGGGTTGTATCTCTTGCGATACTAGTCTGCTTTTTGCGAACCAAAGCTTGTCAGAAACCTATCGTAGAGTACTTAGAGATAATTTTGGTCCCATAACCGAATGCTACTCCGATTAAGTCAGATATACCCGACAACTTCCCATTCCTACACAAAATGAATCATCACCATATTCATTCACCTTATAAGAATGCAATATAATTAAGTTTCAAATACATATGATCTAACTTAATTAACAGAAATAACTAAGTTTTGGCCGATAGTTTGGATCAAATATATTACTTTGACTAGAAGACAAGATAAGTCTAATACCAAATATTTTTGCTAAATTCAATATGAAACAACCAAAATCCCACGTAGTGACATTTTAAATGTCAATAACCAAATATATGCAAAAATACATAATAACGCATGAAGATAATTTCATTTATCTTATATCACTACACAAATGCAAGGATGCATTAGTTTAATTTCAGACCCTTTAATCGAAGGTACTCTTCTTATTTGGAAGAGGTGATTAACAATTGGGGCTTGCCCTTATTGGAATCCAGTAACCTAGATTCTCTAAAATTCTGCGATGCGAGAGGGTCGTGCATATATTTGATTTTGGATCTCCTCCTAGGAAGACGCTCAAGGACGAAAAAGAAATGGCATTTTTGGCGAATCGGGCCCCCCTTAATTGGTTATTGGCGAACAGCGCCCCCCTAATTAATTTTGGCCAAATCATGCCCCTTTACGCTGAAAAATGATAAAAATACTCTTATCTTAGTTTTTCGATCATAACGTTTTGTATAGTACTCCAAATGAGCTGAAATCAGTGCCGTTTGAAAGATATTTGAATTATCTTTAAAATGAGACCAATTTCGCTGCATTTAGAGCTCTATACGAGAAGCTAGGTCAAAAATACCGAATCAGCGTCAAGCTGCTACGGTATTTGACAGCGTTTCGGTATTTTTAGTATGACTTTTCGTATATAGCTCCAAATGAGATAAACTGGTCCCATTTGAAAGAGGACTCAAATAGCTTTCCAACAAGTATAAAATGAACACTAGGACATTCCGGTGAACGCCTGCGAACACACGCGAACACTTGCGAACGCTTTTGTACATAACTTTTTCGTAGAGAACTCCAACTGAAATTAAAATAGTCTTGTTTGAAATATATTAAAGTTATCTTTCCAATGGTACTAGTATCACAGCATTT